>JANJEY010000236.1:15882720-15907074 GCA_024703695.1 Erythroxylum cataractarum
CAAGAGTACAAAAGACTAAGTGACACTTGTCACTTGCCCAATACCCAAGTTCTAACTTAGTTTCTTTTGAAACTAACTCCCTTGACTGTCATCTTTACAATCCAACTATTTCCAAAGCTTCATTTAATTTTTTGTTTCCTATTATATAAATATCTCTCTCTCAATCCTCTATAATTTCAAAGGAAACTCCTAAATTCACCAACACCTACAATTATGGCATTTCCACCAATCACTAATCTTTCCAATGTAAAAACATTCAAAATTCTCAAATCAATCCAATTATACCAAGAATTATTCATGAGTGCATGTACAGTTATTTTCATGTGCAATTAAATTCATTATATATGTATAAGTGTATGGCATATCATGCATAAATATGGAAACGCATCTCTAACTCTCATTAATCACTCACATTTACCATTCTAACCCTCTCACAAGTAATGGGGTGTTACATTACACCTCCTAATAAAGATAAGCCCTGATATTGCACAAGAAAAGGATGTATTTCAATAATTTTTTTAGGTATTTGATGCCCTAACAAGAAATTAATATATGTGTTAGTTGGGAGGGCTCTGCATACAATGATTGAGTGCTTTGAGATGTAATCTCAAGGCATCATGATCTACGAGTCCCCTGAGGAAAATTTGTGTTACAATATCCATTTTGGTTTCTCTTTAGGTTATGCTGCTCAACCATAACTTATTGTTCAATTATAAAGGTTATTATTACTTGGTTAACTCTGGAGATTGCAATGCAAATGGATTTCTTGCTCCATATCAAGAGTAACGCTATCACCTCAAAGAATTTAATAGTTATTAACTAGAGATAGTAGAGGAATACTTTAAGATGAAACATTGCAAAACAAGGAATGTTAGTGAGAGATGTTTTCGATTGTTGAAAAGAAGATGTAAGATCCTTACATCCCCTTCATTTTTCTCAATTCAAACTCAAGCTCGCATTATAATGGCTTATTGCCTTCAGCACAACTTGATTCGCAAGCTCATAAGCTTTCATCCACAAGAGTCAATCATTGAAGATGAAGAGGAGTGTAAGGAATATAAGAGTGATGAAAATGATGAAATGGAATACATTACACAAATTAGTCCAACCGATGAGTGGTTGAGATTCAGAAATAATATGTTCACCAACATGTATAATATATGGACAACTAAATCCAATGACAATGATGTTGATTAGTAATTTAAGATATGTTTGTTTCATATACTTATTAGAACATTGAATTGTTTTTATTTTGATTAATATACTTGAATGGTAAACATCTCTTCGTTTAGTATTAGCAATATATAACTGATTTATTGGATTATTTTTGAAATGCACCTAGGTGAACATCTCTACTTGGTTGACTCTTTGTAAGTGAGTTATTGGATTACATTATTGTATTCATGTTTTCAACAAAGATATTTTTGTTATATGTTATTTCCTTAATGGCTCTTACATTGTCGTACTTTTATTAGGAATGGCTATGGCTGCCATGGGATGGGAAAGAACAAGCAACATTGGAAGGATGATGAGGTTGAAGCTTTGGTTGACGTTTTATTGGAACTAGCTTGCAATCCTTTAAGAAAAGCAGATGAGGGATTTAAGAACAATTACATGGTTCAAATACATAAGATGTTATCAAGCAAGATTCCCAATTTCGATAAGGAAGTCAATCCCCATGTCAACTCTAGGATTCAATGGTTAAGAAACAAGTACAATCCAATTTTTAAAATGTATATACAAAGTGGATGTCAATGGGATGATGTTGAGCATAAGATCAATTGTTATAAACAATAGTTATAACATTTTCTTGTTATGAATTTTTTATCTTATGCTTCCTATAATTCTTTTTCATAAAATCATAATAATGCAATTGGAATGTGGAACTTTAAACTCTTATATTTGCACAAAATGGACTTAGTGTGGGATAAAGATAGAGCCATGGGATTTAAGGTTGAGGATCTAGCTGAAGCAAGTGCTAAGGATAACTGCCCAAAGAATATAACAATGTGTTCTTCATCATATAATAAAGATGAACCTGTTATGGTCTCTAATACACAAAGATCCCTAGCTATTTCTTCAATTCAAGCACCCATGCAATAAAAAACCGAAAAACCTAACTAAAAAAGGAAAATTTTACAAGAAAAAAAACCAACACTTTAGGAAAATATTGATTCAAGCTTAGAAAACTTCACTATTAAGTTTGAGTTTATTTGCGAACAAATGACATCACAATATGTTGTTATTACAAATGCTTTGATTGTGGAGTCTAAATCTGATTCCCTAACCAATGAGAAGATGAAAGAGCTCAGCAATGAACTTCTTAATATTGGCATATCTCAAATGGATGTTGGTAAGGTTATTGTGTTATTCTATAATGATCCTGCTAAAGTTCAGGTTTTGTTCCCTTTGCCAATTCATTTAAAAAGGTCCATTGTGTTTGGGTTCTTCTATATATATTCTAGTCCATGAATCATGCGAAGGAGCATATTAATACTTTTGGTATAGAAGGCTTTTATAAGTAACATGAACTTAGGATGCAATTGATGTTGCCTAACCATGTTATTTTGTATTAGATGAGAATTTTTGTAGTTATGATACAAATAAAGCTTTTAGTGTTAACCTGGTTATTTGCATCATTTGAAAGCTTTTGGTTAAGGTATTGTGTTTAGCTATGATATTTTACATCATTTGCATCATCAGGGGGAATGTAAATTGCATTAAAATCTACATTCTCTTATGGACATGATTGCCTGTAATGAATCAAATGCTCTTCACCTTTGTTTCATACGCATTTTAAGAAAAGGAATACAATTTATGGGTTCAACTATATTACTTGATTTCACTGTAGCAATGAAATGGTGGACATTATGATTATGTCGATGAAATGTACAATATTTCAGATGATTAAAGTGTATTTTAAGGACATTATGTGGCTAATGATATCTTGATGCAAGCAAATGCTAGAGCATTTTTTTTCTTCAAGAGCTATTGGAAAGGAAATTCCACAATATACTTGATCTTAAATATTCTATCATCATAAATGGGTGCATAAATTAAATATAATTAATTAGAATATATTTAAATTTTGATGTAAAGAAAATTTTAACAATTTTTTATTTCTCAAGATTTTTAACAATTTAACCACTATCAATGGTAATGGTAATCATTCGTTCGTCCTAACCAACCATCATAATTATAATGATTATATCCATTTTCATTCTTCACTATATTCATTATAAATCCTATTATCATTTTCCCAAGTGAACCAAGTACTTGCTCAAACTCAAACCCACCAATCAAGATCATTTAGATTTGAAAATTTGTCATCCCAAGCGCCACATCTATCACGCGGCTAAAATAATTAAGTATAATTTCTTTCCATATCATGTCAACAATCTAACACCCTCACTAAATAGTCCCTAAATTGAGTAACACCTAATAAAAGCTATATAAAGGAAAGAATTGGGATTCTTAACTGGTCCAATTGGGAAAATGTTCAATATGAACAAGCTTTGAGCAAGAGTTGTGCAGCTATGAAGGGTAGAACACAAGTTAGAGACTTAAGGAGGCCACTATGTTCTTGATGTTGAAAGAAAGGATCGAATTGCCTCGGTCTAAAGGCTAAAACTTTGGCTATGGAATGCCTTACTAGGAGAGCAATCATTCCACCAGTTGAACAAGAGTGCAAACTACTTCATAGGTTGCACGATATTGTTTTACATTGAAGCAACATGTAATAAATTATCGTGAATTTTTTTGGATTTTCAATTATCTACCCAATTTGAGAGGTATTATCTATCCACAAATCAAGTATCATTTTGGAAATGGAGATATCGTTTGGTTTTGGTTCGATAAATGGACTAACTTCCTTCCACTTATTCAAATAGCAGATATTTCACAAATCAGAAACAGAATCCCTATGAATGCCAAAGTCTCCACACTCATCCATAATAAAGAATAGTATACTAATTTTAGAGGTTTTTCTCTACTTGCTGAATACTTACCTCAAATTTCTGAGGGGCATGGAGAAGCTAACATCATTCGATCTCCTAATCCGATAGGGACATTCACTAATAGTTCTTATCATAAGCTAAGTGCAAGCAATGAAGAAGCAGTTTCGCGGCATGCAATTATATGATAGCATTCTTAATCGATGAATATTTGACTACATTTTACTACCTATATTTGATGTATTTTTTTTTATATTTTATATTTTTATCTTGTATTTGTACTTAATTTGCTCCAAGTGTGTTTATAGGTGACAATGGCCTTCATAGACTTAAAGGAGAAAAATTCGGGCAAAAATGTAGCTAAAAAAAAAAAAACAAGAATCTGGAATAAATGCACCCCTGTGCACTTTCATGATATCCGACGATTTCCAATTGAGCATGTTCCTATGCATGGCTTTGCACATGGCCGTGCATAATCCAAAAAACCTAGATTTTCATATAAAAGAGACATTTTAGGGGCCAATTAAAGAGTGGGGGCAATAGGAATCATTTGGAAGTTCCAAAGACAATTTCGAAGGCAATTCTGAGCTAGAAGAGCCAGAGATGTGAAGATTTTATCGATAGGTCAACCAGAATACAAGATCAAACATCTGCATGGTCAGAATACTCAATAGAGAATAATCAGGGAGATTTAGAATTATGATTTCGTTACTTTCAATTCAAGTTTCTATATATGTGTATCTGATTTCGTATTCGACAATATGTAACTGATTGTTTTATTAGTATTAGGTTAGATGAACCCTATTAGGATACTTTAACATGTGTTCATTATTTTGTTAATGCAATTGATTGATTGATTATTATGATCCAATTATCTATTTTTATTTATGTTTTAGTAATCCAAAATATTATATCATAATCTGATTTCAAGATAGCGATTGAGAAATCTTAGTTTGAATAGATCCACAATAATTGGAAAGAGTATATTGCAACCCTGGAGATAGGATGATATAAATCTTATGGACTAGGGTCAAACTTAATAGAGGGATCCATAAAATGATAACGCAATCTTGTAAGTTTGAACCAAGTAATTTGGTTAGAGACCATAGGATTAGTTATTAGTAGACTCAAGATCAACTACTAGCATATCTTAGGAATCTCCAGGGTCCAACTAATCAACACAATGGCATTAAAAATGATCAATCGGTTAAGGGCTCTGGAGATTCGAATTCTAGATACTATTTACTCAATATTGATAATTTCCTTGTTGGATCCCACACCTGGGCTAGCATTTCCCAACCAGCGTGTGTTTGCGAGTTATACCGCGACATCCAACACAAATCAGTATTGTCCTCTTTGGTGAGAATTGGCTCAATGGTAAGAGGCGTGCTTGTAAAAGCAACAAAACGTTGAGGTTGGGTGTTCGATTCCCACCAAAAAGGACAATACTGATTTGTGTTGGATGCCGCGGTATAACCCGCAAACACAAACTGGGTGGGAAATACTAGCCCAGGTGTGGGGTCCAACATGCATAATTGATAATATATTTTTACACCTATATTTGATATATTTTGCTTGATATTTTATACTTCTGTTGTATATTTGGTACCTAATTTGTTTCAAGTGTGTATATAGAGTATAATTGCCTTCACTGACCTAAAGGAGAATAATTCAAACAAAAATATGACATAAAATGAAGATTTGACGCATAGAACGGATGCAAGATCGTGCATTTCTTATAGGTCGTGCAGATTGGCAATTTTAAGAGATTTTAGTTATGTACATGTATTACCCTATGTTAATACTTTGATATGATTTGATTGTTATATTGTGATTCAATTAAGTCTTTTATTTATGTTCTAATTAACCCGAGAATATTAGATCATAATCTGATTTCATACATAGAGATTGAGAAATCCTATTGATGAACAGGTCTACCGTAAGTGGAAGGAGTTAATTGCAACCGTAGAGATATGATGGCATAAATCTTTCGGATTAGAGTCAAACTTAATAGAGGGATTCACAAATCGGTAAAGCAATCCTATAAACTTTAACCTGAGTAATTAGGTTAAAAACCTTAGGATTAGTTTTTAGTAGTCTTAAAGTCAACTATTAACATACCATAGGAATCTCCACTGTCTAATAAATCAATAAAACAATTAATAAAAGATGAATATGTTAAAGGTTTGGGGGGACTCGAAAACTAGATACTAATTATTGATATCGATAATTTTCTAAGTGAGTAATAAATCTATGGATGGTACGATGATGCTCCAATTAGATATTTATAACACCAAGCACCTTCAGTTAATGAGCCAACTTTACAAGATAAGATGATCGATTTTATTCAAGAATCAATTATGAGGCATCAAGAAATAAATGCTCGCAAACAAAATTTGGTGAATTAGATGGACTAGATAATGGAGATATTATTTGACGAACTGTAGGGGAGTTTGCCTTGTCCTACTAAAACAGGTCCTAAAGAACTTGGAATTGCAATCAACCTTAGGAATGAAAACAAGATTGTAGAAGAAGAAGGAGAAGAAGAAAAAGGAAGCATTACAAATAAAATAATGGAATACCTTTCCAATCTTAAAGCTAGTCGACATGAATTCGAATAAAGAGTTTCTTCACCTAAATATCTTAAGCATAACGTAGAATACTATTTGAACCTATTAACACAACAGAGTGAAGACAAGTCAATGGTTGACTTCATGGATGAAGAGACATTTCAAGAAGAACTTCCTAAAGAAGCTTCCATCCAATAAAGGAAAGTGGAGGAGTGGTAGAAGGTAATTGAAGAAGATGCAGAAACCTTTGTCCATAAAGAAGAAGAAGAAGAAGAGTGGAGAAAGGTAAATGAGGAAAAAATAGATGAGGAGCAAAGTAAGAATACTACTGATGAGGTGTTGGTAATAACCTTAACTATGAAGGCTAGACAAACTGTTTAAGTTAACTAATGATTCAGGGAGTTTTGTTATTTCCAATTTTCTTTGTCAATATAAAGGGCATTACTATAGTTAATTAGTTTTACTAACTTAATTAATTATGTCCTTGTTATTATCTTGCAATTGGTGGCTTACTTACAGGCTATGAAACCTTTATGTGGAGAAATGGGTAGAAGCAAACCACTTATCATAGACCTAGGATAAGATCAACATGCAGGTTATGTCGAGCTACAGACATTAAAGAAGCGCTGCATAGGAGGCAACCCATAAATTAGGATATATTTTATTTTTATTTTCATTTTTCTTAGTCATTTTTTTATTTTTATTTTATTTTCTTTTGTCTTTTTATCCCTTTTTTGTTTATGTTTTACAAGGATGTAGTTACTATCAGATGAATTAGAAATTAGAAAATTGTCTTAGGATATTACTAACTTAACCCTCTCACTTATTTTTAAATGTTTATATTGTGTACATTAAGGACAATATACAATTTTAAGTGTGGGGAAGGGTTTAAATGAACCTTAATTCTTTAAGCTTATTATAATATTGATTATTAAATTTTATTAACTAACATTCTAAATTGATTGAAATTTGTCCATCAATACTATACTTCATTGTTGAATATTGATTGAATTAGTATGCAAAAGGATGACAATTAGAATAAATTTGTTTTTGTAAGTCATACTTTTACTATTCATTGAGATGATCAAATTGAATGATATTACATTTATTTACACACATATATCTTTCTTTTTCGTGAACTTTTGAGCTTTAGAGTTCTAAAATTTGTGAGCTCTTTTTCTTTCTTTTATGTGTGTTATCATTATGTAGTAGAATGATTCTAGAACTTGCTTTTATTATGCATATTGAGACCATATTTGTTGAATTAGAAGCATTAACATGATAAAGGCATTTAAATTTAACAACTTGTTTTAACCTATTTCTTTGAAAATTACCATACTCTTAAATTTACCTTTAGGAATAAGCAAGTCGAACCTTTGCCTTTTTCATTATTATTAACCTAAATTGTTAACCTTTATCATATTTTTGTAAGCCTTTTTATTGCTTTGAACCTTGAAGGTTATTTACATTATTTAATTATTGAGACTTGAATTTCTTGAAAGGTCCATTATTTCTTTAATTGTAGTACTGAATACTCAATTATTATGAAGAAAGGAGTTATTATACAAGTAAAAAAAAATTGTTTTTGAATAATTATATAGTACCAATAGAATTATACTAAAAGGACCTACGTGTTTTGGAAGCAAGTCTTGTAATTTTCCTTCATTTGAACCCCTTGTATTATCTCAACCATGCCATACCTAAGCTTTATTACAACCTTATATAGACCTTTTGATTTTTGTTTCTAGTTTATATATAAATGGTGGAGATGTGATTTTATTACAAGCCTATGGTAAGAGTTCTACTATGGTAGACATTGTGTATCGCAACATTACTCAAAATAATTAGACCTATAACTATAATAGTGATAAGTCTAGGTCGATCCCATAGAAAGTGCGTGTAAAGCTTTTGGAATAAAAAGAATTGGTGTTTAGGTTTATAGGGGTTGATTAAGAAAATAAAATGAACTAAACTAAGAAAACAATTTAAAGAAAATAATAAAAAATGATGAAAAGTGATGAATGCGTTAGGGACCAGGTCAATGATTCAATCTCGGCCTACACTCAATTAAACATAATTCATTGAATTATTATCCTTATACCTCTCCTAGCAACTATTAATCGTATGTTAATAACAAGCTTTGTTAACTCCTTTTTTCGCTTAGGTCATATTTAATTAAGAGAAAATCTTTAATTAAACCTAGCTATCGAACAAGCTAAGATATAATCTCTAGATTTAATTAGACACCCACATTATGAATTAGAAAAACAGATTAATCAAGGTAACAATCACACAAGCTCAGGTCATATAACCTAAATTATGTTATCCCTAATGATTCGAAACTAATCGAAACACAACAATTAAGGATTATATCCCTAATGATCCGAAACCATTAGTTACTACAAATGAATCTCAACATAACAATTATGGATTCTATTGAAGGCTCTAGCAATATCCAAACACAACAATTACGAATTGTGTTTAAGATTCTAACAATGGATTCATACATAAACAATTTAACGATAATGAGAATAAAGATTATTCATACATGAAAACCTAAATTTATAAGCATATGATAACATAATCAATTCCTAAAGAGAGAAAGCATAAAAATAATGAAAGAAATGCTTAACTGGGTTCTTCTACGTCGATATCACCTCCGAACCGGGTTAAGAAAGCCTAACCCTTTATGGTTCTCCAAAGGATTGTCGCCTCCCAAAACCCCTAAATTGTTTTCTCCAACCTTCTATATGTCTTTCGTCACATTATATCATTTTATACCAACAAAGTAAGGTTCAAATGGGACAAGTGCCATATGTTATGGGCGTGGCACAGCTCTCACGCCCACGACTTATTTGATATGGCCATGAGATGCATCTTACGACCATAACAAAGTCACTTTTCATTCCTTTTGGTGTTTTTTTTTTAAATTTCCTTTAGCTTTAATCGTTCTCCTTCTTGTTCCATGTAGACAAGTGAGTGTGAATATTAAGAAGATGACTCAAATGCTTTTGACTCACTTTAGGTCTTTTTTTGAATTATACATAAAATCAAATATGAACTAAAGTGAATGTCTTAAGCATTTTATATCATTAAACACTAAGTATTTTGGAATAAATTTATAATCAATTAAGCACATATAAAAAAGATTAATCTTTTTATTTAAATGCGATTATTAATGTGATAATTATTAATATTGACTTAGAAAGTTAATTTTAAGATAATCTTATTCCAATTGTATGTTAATTTGATTTGATAGGATATGATGATGTATATTATGAATGGACAGATATTCGAAATTGATGAGGGATTGATGTTGTAAGATTAATAATCTTGATTATGGTTTGTTTTAGGACAAGCAAAAACTTACGTGTAGGGATATTTGATAGATACATAATTAATCATATTTTTTTACACTCATATTTGATGTATTTTGCTTTATATTATATACTTTTATTGTATATTTAGTGCTTAATTCGCTTCAGTGTGTATACAGAGTATAATTGCCTTCGCAAACTAAAGGAGAATAATTCAGATGAAAACGTGACTTAAAAACAAAGATTTGACGCACAGAAGGGATGCATGACTATGCATCTGCTCATGCACTTCTCCCAGATTGTGCAAATTCAAGATTTTTAGAGATTTTAGTTTATGCACGGGCTAATACACAACCAAAACCCTAAATTTCAACATAAAAGGATGTGTTAGGCCTCACATGAGGAGAATAGACAGAAGGAGGTGATTTTGATCCAGAGAAGCAGAAAGTAAGAGGAATTCATCAAAAGATTCATCAGAATACAAGATCAAACCTCTACATTACAAGAATATTCAACAGAAGACAATCAAGGAGATTTAGAATCATAAAGCCATTGTTTTTAATTTTTTTTCAGTGTGTGTTTGATTTCGTGTTCGACAATGTGTAACTAAAGTCAAATATTAGCATGCCATAGGAATCTCCACGGTCCAATAAATCAATAAAATAATTAAGTAATAAAAGATCAATCAGTTAAGGATTTAGGGAGATTCGAAACCTAAATACTAAGTATTGAGATCAATAATTTTTTAAGTGAATTCTTAATTCTTTGTTCAATATCTTTGCCTATTTTATTTTACTTGCTTTAGTTTTTATTTTCTTTATTAAAGTCCAAAATCTATAAGTAGGCTAGATAATAGGAAAAAGATAATTACTAATAATCACTATCTTCGTGGAATCAAATTGTACTTATTAATACCAGCTATAGGCATGTCGTGCACTTGTGGTTATTATAATATTAACTGACTAACAAAAAAGCTAATCAAGTGGCTACATAAATATCAGTTAACTAACACTAGTTTTTGTTGTACACAACTTCCTGATAACACTTCACGAACTTTAATGAATCTGTTCAGATTAAGGGAAAAAGGTGAGAAACCAGTTTTCATTCAAGATAGGTGATAAGAAATCTACCTACTTTTGACATGATTAATGGACACAATAGAGCCTCTCTAGTATGTTAATGAATTTAGCTCTGTTAGAAATATCATACCTCTAGTATAGCAAGGCCAAACCACCTTTAGAGGCCAATTACTCAAAGATGAACGTTTAGGCTGGTATCTACAAGAGTAACGCTTAAGCCGGAACTGATTAAACGGAAGACAAAGTCGAAGCTGTCGTGGATGGGGAACCTCAACCATATTGTGCACTTGCAAAATTTCCATGCATTCAAAATATTTCGTGGAAGCAGATGCAGAGAACTCATGAGGCCTTTTGGTTGAAATCGACGGAGAACTAAAGAGTATGAAGAAGGTAGGATCGTAAACAAGGCAACAAGTGGTAAAAGACATTTAGAATTACAATATTGTCTTGTGTAATAATTTGTCACATATGTTTATGATTAATAGTTCCAAGAATCTTGCTCGTAAGAATAAACTCTCCAGTTTTATTATGAATGTACCTTTAAATTTTTTTAAAATGGAGAGAAATAAGAATAAAAAAGAATAATTAATGAACTAACTAATGAATAATAGTAAAATATAATAAATAGAATGGAAATGGAAATCATTTGTTTTTCTACTTGATGCTTAACATTTACAATATCGTAAAGAGGTGGCAAGTGCAATTTATATAATTGACTAACATGTAAATTTTTAAATGTAAATGTATTAATTGATACAACCACCTGATATGCAAGATAATCAAAACCCTACTTGTAAAATTTTGGTGGTTTTTTAGGAATGGACTAAACCTCATGCTCGTGTCATTTCTCCCAACTGCAAGATATTGGCTGATACATTGGGAATGAAACCTAAATTTTTTTTAAAAAAACCATTCTCAGTAATAAGCGGATTATATTATATTTCAGCTAATAATAGTTAACATTGGATTAATATGGTTGATAAATATAGCTGATTAGCCGTTTATTTAATGACGTTTGATAAATTAGTTGTTTATATGAAAAAAGATTTAAAAAAGTATAACTAAAAAAAAATGATTTTTAAGGACATAAATATTAGTTGTTTATTATATCTTAATGTTACTTTAAATATTCTTATAAAAATTTAGAAATAGCAAAAGAAGTCAACAGGATCATTTTCTCTAATATCTTTCATGAAGCTTTAAAAACACCAAGAATTCTCTCAATATAACTTCTTGACGATGAATGAGTTCGATTTAAAACTTCTTTAAGATTTTTTTGAATTGGCAAGAGCCAAATAAAAAACTCAAAAGATCACTAAAATGTCACTAAGAATAAACTTAAGAATGAATTTGGTCAGATCATACCAAGAAATTTTCCTTAAATGCAGTATCAATGAGCTTAATATGAAATTGAATATGTAAAAATGATATCGATTTAATTTCTAATTTAAAGAAATATAATTTTAATTTTTAAATTTGACAAATTGAAAATATATTTTTAATATATTAAATTAAATAATTTTTTTTAAAAAAAATTGTTTATATTAATCTCTTAAAATTTAAACTTAGATAAAATAATTAATTTAAATTTGACTTATTAATTTTAGATTAAATTAAATTAAACTAAACACAATATACATATTAAATAGCCTTTACAAAAGTAAATAATGTAATATAATTAGAGATTTAAAAAATTAAAAATTTTAATTTTTTAAAATTTTAATTAAATATTAAATATTTTTAAATTTTAATTTAATGATTAACTTTTTAAAATTTGAAAAAATTAAATTAAATTAAATTTATATTTCTATCTTTATCACTAATTTTGTATCTCTATCTTTATCTTTATCTTTTTTAATAATTTGTAACAACATTTGGATATAATAATTTTTAGTTTCTTAATTTTTCAACTAGATAAAAATGCTCCTAATAATGACGTTTTCAAAATTTTGGTTTAATTTGTCAATAATCAATTAATTATTAAACATAATTATTTAAAATGGCTGATAATCCATTTACTAAACAAGGCCAAATAACCAAGCCTTTTATTTTAACACGCACAAACACATATATGGGACAATAGGAGGGGAGAGAGGAGACACGGATAAGATATTCCTGAAGCACATGAAAGCGAGCCCTCTCTTTAAACTAATTTGCTCAGGACGAAAAGCATAGAATGAACTGTTCTGCTCTCACCAGGTAATTTTATCAGCTTTTAATCTTAACGTCTCTTTCCTTCTGTCTATTAATGTGTGTGATAGTTGGGAGTGGCTGCAGTACGTGCAGCTGTTTGTCATGGAAGAGCATTTCCCTTTTCTCCGTACAACAAATGGGGTTTCTCTTGAACGATTCGTATAGAGGAAAACCCTCTGCTCATCGGAGATGTCATGTCTCTTGCTCCTCTTCTTCTTCCGGTATGACTTATATTCTTCTTTTTTTGGATAGTATGTGGAGTTATGGAAAAGCCTGAACTTTGGTTGTGGGGAACGTTTTCAGTGAATATAATGGAAGAGCGATGTGCGTTAGTATTGGGAGAATGCTATACCCTTTTTTCTTTTTTCCTTCTTGAACCTGCTTACTACCTTCACGCCAACTTTGGAACTAAGTGAGTGAATGCTTGGAGTTGAGTAACCGTTGAAAGAAGTTTTGAACTGCTTGATTTCCTTTATGGTGAAGGTGAAATCATATGGTTAGTGTTTGAGAAATGAATGGGGATAAATATAGTGCTTTAGGTTTGATGTAGGCTACGTGATATCTTAGTTATCTAATGCTATAAGATCATTGTTGGTCCTTGTCAGCAAGATCCAATAATGCCAGAAACGTCTCATAATCAGGCATTGTTTTCCTCAAAATGCCGATTTTTATTTACTAATGAGTTGCAATTGCATTTTTTAACTCATTATTTTATAATATGGAACTTTATTAGATCCACTCTTGGTTAAGGCCGCTAGAGGAGAGCCGGTAATTAGGCCTCCGGCATGGATGATGCGTCAGGCAGGAAGGTACATGGCTGTTTACCGAAAACTTGCAGAGAAGTATCCATCCTTCAGGGAGAGGTCAGAGACAACTGATCTCATTGTAGAAATTTCTTTGCAGCCATGGGAAGCCTTTCATCCTGATGGTGTTATTATATTCTCGGACATACTTACACCTTTACCAGCATTCGGAGTCCCATTTGACATTGAAGAAGTGAGGGGGCCTGTTATTCAGTCGCCAATTCGCAATGAAGAAGACTTGAAAACTTTGCATCCCATTGAATTGGAAAAACTTCATTTTGTGGGGGACTCGCTTAAAATATTGCGACAAGAGGTAATATTAAGTTAGGAGTTAGGTCAAATCTGCAGTGCTACCTTTACCTTGTGTTACTAACTTGAACTTGGTGACTTTCTTTTAACACTCTTTTGATGCCTTACGAAGGTCGAGGGGCGTGCTGCAGTTCTTGGTTTTGTTGGAGCACCTTGGACAATTGCTACATATATAGTGGAAGGGGGCACATCTCGCACATATACAACAATAAAGGGCATGTGTCATGCAGCCCCGCATGTATTGAGAGCCCTTCTTTCTCATTTGACAGAGGCAATAGCTGATTACCTTATTTTTCAAGTTGAATCTGGGGCTCACTGCGTACAAATATTTGATTCATGGGGGGGACAACTAACACCTCACATGTGGGACACCTGGTCAAAGCCTTATATTGAAAAGGTAAGTGGTATATATTTTGTTTTAGTTAAGCATACTACAGAAGAGTGGGAATTTCAATCTTTGAATTTCGTACTAAGGTGCCATTTTCACCTTCTTTGTTGTGGAACAGTTTCTGGATGATGTAAAAATATGACGGCTACTTTGCTTGCTTTTCTTTTCTAATGTGACTGAAATGCCATTTTTGTTATATTGCTGTGTTTTATCCTTACAGCTCATAAAATTTGTTATCTTTATCTTTGTTTATTTTTATCTGTTAATTCATCTTTGTCATTGCAGATAGTCAATATTGTAAAGATTAAATGCCCCACTACCCCGCTAGTTTTGTATATCAATGGGAATGGTGGCCTTCTTGAGCGCATGAAAGGAATTGGAGTTGATGTCATTGGGCTTGATTGGACAGTAGATATGGTAGATGGAAGAAAGCGCTTGGGTAGTGGGGTCAGTGTACAAGGAAATGTGGATCCTGCTTATCTTTTTTCTCCTCTACCTGCATTGACTGATGAAATCCATAGGTTTGTGAATAAATTTGCATTTAATTGATTACTGTCATGTTAACTGGATGATAGGAATAATCTTTCTTTTTGTTCTCCCCAAGTTACGGTTAACAGTGATTTTCTGTAGTAGGAACAGTAATGGAAGTGATCAGGAATAGAATCTAATTCTGTTTCTTGGTTGAAGATTTATCATTCCTTTTCGTAATGAAATGCTTGAATAAGTTTTCAATCTTGAAGTTTCAATCTTGAAATAATACATATAAAGAAACGAGGAGAAAGTGAAAAGTGTGGCTAATTAATTCAAGCAGTATTTTGTGTATCTTTGAATGGTTTTTGTGATATATGGGAATTTATGTAATGTTAGGATCAAACTACTAAAATGGATTTTTGTGTAAATCTGCTCAGTACGGGGCCTCACAGAATTTATCTATTGATTCATTTGTTTGTTTCTTATTTTCCAGAGTTGTGAGGTCAGCTGGGTCAAGGGGACACATTCTTAATCTTGGACATGGTGTCCTGGTTGGAACACCTGAAGAAGCTGTTAGTCATTTCTTTGAAGTTGCAAGAAGCTTGAACTATACTTCACCTCTTCGAGGTCATGGAGTAGAAGAAAAAAGCTTAGTTGTTTGATAGTTAACAACAAGAATTTTGTTTATAAACTGTTTGTTGATGGCTGTTTCAGCCCTTAATGCTTCATTGTGATTTCTGAATCTCACTTTATTCTGCACATCTTTGAGGGGCTGATTAGAGTTGTGAAGTTTTGTAAACAAATAGTCTTGAGCTAATTATTTCTTTTTATTGCTTTCTGCAAATTAAAATATTTGATATGATTGAACTTATTTATTCATGAACTCATTGAATTTCCTTATGCTTTGACAATTACCGTGCAAGAGGATGAATTTCATAGTTATGAACTTGATATTTCCATTTTCACATGGTTTTTCTTTTTTTGAGCGTGAAACATATGGTTCAATGTTCTGATAAAAACTCTTTTTCTTTTATTATTGTCAAGCCAAGCAATTAGCGTACCAGTATTGAATTTGGTCTGAATCAATTAACAGAACCCCAGATTTTGAAAAAACAATTGAAAAAAGAAAGGATGATCTAAGGAAAATGAGGGCTAATCTTTTACCTACTGAATAAAGGTTATTTGAGGATGGGAAGTCGTAATTATTTATTCCTGGGAGGATCAATTTTTAGCTGCAACTGATGCATCTATTCATTATTATATTGTTACCAACTGTTCGGCTACTTGCTTCGAGTAATATGGGTTCTTCTTTATCTGAGTTTTGAAGACGCTCAGTAAGTATGTTGGAAATTATTGATCCGTATTGCAGATTCTTATTTTTCTATTGCAAATTATGATTATCCCGCTTGTTCTTCTAATTGAGATCTGCACCAGGTGATAATTCTCACTGAGATGAATCTTCAAGTCGTCAAGATTCTCAAATTAATTGTTTCTGTTGCTATCTTTTTTTTTTTTTTCTTGAAAGTCCTTAATTTGTATTATCCATTTTGGTATCCGTATCATCTAATTGTTCCTGTTGAATTTGTTGGAACATATCATGCAGCGGATTAAACTCTGAATGATTTTGACAGTACCACTGCCGGCAACTAGTATAAGGGTACCTGGAGAAGGTAAATGTGATCTCAACTGCTGTATATTTCTTCAAATGATTCTAGTCCATCTCTGTTTGTTAGGTTAGTGAACCTTCCCATACTGTTACATTTCCTTTGATTAATGATGTTTATCTATCAGCTTCTATTCTTGTAGTAAGGCAATGCGACATTCTTTCCTAAATTTGTCCACTTGAAAATGCATACCTAGGCTAATTCACTATTGGACAATGAATTTCTTCTGGTAAACTGTAGACTTTTTAAAGACCAATGAAGTTTGTCAGTTTAATTATGCGAATGGTTCCAAGTTAAGTTCCTTTGGTTTGTTCCCTGAACTTCTGGGGATAAAACATGGAAGCCTATTTTTATCGAACGAAGTTACATGTTTGACCAGAAAGAATGTTATGAACTGAAGAAATAAAGCGCTACACTCATGTTAAAAAGGAAATACTTTGCAGATGATGGCATAGGAACTGCATTTTAGCTTGCTTTTACAAGGTATGCGTATATAGATATGTCACTATTAACATTGATATCAGTTTTTTTTTTTAATGCAAACATTGATATCAGCTAATCAATCGGGGTAGTTGAAACTTCTCCTGGCTGCCGGCTGGCTATACTCAATCAAAGTTCACAATATTGGAAAATATGACAAATAAATGTTTGGAACCTTCTACACTCTTGGAATAAAGTAAATGTCTTTCTTAGTTTATAATTTAAGTATATTACACAAAAATAAGATTCCTTATTAAAACAGATTCTATAGTTGCCTCCTTAATGGATAGAATTAGGGTTTCCAAACTTATATATATATATGGTTGTGTGTGTTTTATATGTGTGTGTGTGTGTGTGTGTGTGTGTGTGTTTTCAACGTTCAAGGAATAAGAATAATAGAGCAATATTCAAGTGTGAAAGTTTTCTCTCTGGGAATGAAACTTAAAATCTACAAGTGATTTTAGACACCTATTATTGTAATTCTAGTTAGTAGTTTTTTTTCCCCAATTCGTAGACATGATTCCTAGTTTTTGATCCAAACCCTAGAAGTGATTCTTAGACACTTAAAAAAAAAAACTAAAATTCCACCAATTCCAACATATATTTCCTGCAACCAAACACCTGAAATGTTTAGCAACATATAACTGAAATTCTGAACATGAAACTTATTCCAACTTAGCATATTCCAGCTGCCCAGATTTCCAATTTTCTGGATTTGTTTATCTAACTGACATATCTTATATTTGTTCTTCATTACTTATAGTTTGGGATACTTGATTGTGTTATTTCTTTCAATTTTCTTAGTATTAAGATGGCCATTTATCTCTTATCTAGCTTATTTAATCACATTGATATTCATAAAAGCAACTTCCGGTTTATCTTAAGTTTGAACTCCAAACAATGTGAAAAAATCAAAACTCAGCTAGCATAATGCCATGTCTCGAACAGTCTTTTGATCCACACTGTCTTGTATTTCTACATGTAGATATCTCTGTAGTGCTTGGTTTCTTTCTGAATTTAGTAGATTTCATGTTGTTCAGTGTGTCATTTACATTTCTTGAATTTTCCTCTGCTTTATGGGTGGTAATACTGGTAGGGGCAGGTGAGAAGTGTTGTTGGAGCTGTACTATGTTTCCTCTGGCAAGTATACCGTGTTCATGTTAGACAATGACTGTAAGAGTTCCACTATCTTTTTCTTCAGTTCATTGTTCTCATAGTTTGATTTCAGCAAGGCTTGAGAAGAGGCGTTTGACCAATGCTTTAGCTGAGATGACTTATGCTATCTCCACAAGGAGCCTCATTATATTTTGCAAGTGTGTGTGTGTGTGACGAGATTAAGGAATCTTAGTATTTTGTCAGTTGTGTACTACTACAGCGTCGATATTAGAGAAAAGAAATGCTAAATAAGAATCCACCTTGCGAAACATATAGCCCTGTATCTATGCTGTGGTTAATACTTAGCTGTTATTCAATCACGGTTGTTTATGGACCATAAGCGTAAAAGAAAAGCTCATTCATCAATGTGCGTTTTGCCTATCTGGACATCTAAGGAAAAAGTTTGTGTAATGAGCCAACTTGTATCACTTTAAACTTCAGTGTTTGCTTTTTAATACTTATTACCCTTTTGTTTTCATTCTTATAAATTTGAGATAGTCTCAGGATTTCAGAAACTGAGCAAGGTTCAGAGTCACTTTTCTAAAGGATTTGTGTAGGGTGTTATGGTACCTGAGTTTTGTGGAAGCTTTCAATCACGATTAGCACTTCACAGTTGAAAAGTCTTTCTACATCTTGTGTTGAAGTTAGCATCTATCATCCAGTGGTATCTGATTATCGATGTTTTGATATAATCACCGCAGCTGTATCTAGTTTGAAGTGCTATATCCAAATTTAAGTAGAAGCCTGTTTTTATGCCTTTTTCAGAATTTTTGACATTGCTGTGATTATCATATTACTATTGTGTTCCCCTGAATAGGAAGTATGAAGGTGCAAGGGTTATGAAAGTGTCCTGCTCATTTTGATACCGATTTCTGCCTAAACAATGCTGATAAAGGTTCAGATGTCAGAAATTAAACAGCTTACAAAGAACTGCTAGTTTCCTCTGTGATTTACTTTCTGAACCTTTATGAAATTATGAACTTAGGCATTTGTGCTTCATTATTGATGACCCTACTTGGAGTCTTTGAGATCTTACCCCAACTGACTGGGTTTGCTTACATATTTACTTTTACGTTTGGTCTTTTGTGGTTTTGCTGTCATCCTTGATCATGGCTCATGAGTTCTGAATGATCCCAATGGGAACAATGGATAAGCAGTAAGTACACCTTGATTTTTGTTAAAGTGCTTAATAGAGATTAGATTTCAAGACAAATATGTTTTTCTGGGTGGCCCTTTTCCTTTCTCCATTTCCTCTTATGGGAAGTCTAGGTTTTGGTGGAAGTAAAATCAATACTGACTTTCCCTCCACTAGGTGCAAGCATTTTTGGCATGTTTCCTTCATACTTAGGTTTAGAAGCCTTGTCCTCCTTTATATGTAAAAGTTTGCTCCAAGGTGAAGAGCCTACACTAGACATCCTTAAAGTATTAGCAGGCCTCTTTTTGAGCTGTCTCTCAACCTTCATAGTCATATGCACCACATTCTCCAATTTGATATAGTGATGTAGCCTTATGACATTGGCAATTTGTTTAGCCCACAAATAAATTGATCTGTTCTGCCTCATTATCTATCGTAATTTTTTCCCTAGTTATGATAACCTTTAGATACTTGTAATACCCCTCCACACTATTGGAGCATTGAGTTCATATTTGCAACCTTTGATAGAGCTCCCTATAATAGAAACTTGGTATAAATCACTTCCTTGTCACCATCTTCATCTCCTCTCAAGTTCTAATAAGTAATTCATGATTCCTCCTCGAAGTTAGAATGTATTAATTACATGGAAATGTTAAATTATGATATAACACTCATATATCCCTTGGGAAGATATATAGATTCCACATAAAATAAAATCAAAATAGTCTAAAACATATTAAACATTCCTTACATGCATTTCTAGAAACTCGAGTAACATATATTACCTTTCATTAAAAGTTGTTTTTAAACAGAACATATTAAACATATTGTACTTATCCAAATATGTCATTATTTCAAAAGCTAACTTGTCTAAAGGTTATTACAAATCACTTATAGGATATTACAAACCTTATTCACAAATATACAAAATGTCTCGTTACATTGAAATACAACTCAAAACTTAAACACAAACAAAGACTCAAGCAAAAGCAACTTTTGAAACAAAACACATTCTTCTTGATGACTGTGGTTGTCTTTGTCCGAGTCCCAAATCTTCTTATCAAAACTTACACAGAGGCAAAATTACTATGCTAAGCAGATACCTTAGTGGGGAAGTAACTAAATAACTAAATAAGATATAAATTGACAACTGTTTCTAACAATCTTCTAACATTCACATATATAGAATCAGATTAAATCTAAAAAAAAATTTAATTGTTTATATTAGACTGTAATCCAAACAATATATATCTCAAAACAAAATATAACATATCAAAATAGGATATATTGGCTTCGGAGTAAAAATTACAAGTAGCAGAACAAAATACTAAAATCTCAGAACATAACTTTAAAGTATTAGAACATAACTTGATTGTGTCGTAATAGAACTTCTTTATATCAGAACATAATTTAGTTGTATCAGAATTGAACTTAGCTTATATCATAATTGAACATATATCAGAACACAAAACAAGTTAGATTGCTAATCATTTTTACAGAAGCAGGTAACAGGATCAAAGTAGAAGATACCAATATTTGGTATCTGAAACAAAAGACACATAAGTGTCTAAACTCAAAAGACACCGGAGTGTCTGGCATAAAACACACCTTAATGATACCTTAATTAAGTCTAATTAACCCATTATTAAGTACCTCAGCCTTATATTGTCCAACAATAGTCCAAAACTAACATTTTCTATTTCTTAAGTACTTCTCACAATCGTAGGAATAAGCCTTATAAATCCCACGATCGTGGGATGAGTGAATCTAAGGTTCACTCACTCATATCCTCCAATTTGTTTCCAAAACTTGACTTCTTTACTTCCATTCGACACATCTTCACCAAAGTCCATCAATTTCACTTCAGTTTTATCTTATTCATGCTTCAATACCTTACCAAATTCATGTCCAAACCAATTCAGAAATCATTCATAAGGCAACTCACAATCTATGATCTTTCATGCATATAAATCCAAGCAAAAGCTAACAACTAATATGTACCAGGCCTCAATTCATCATCAATTTAATACATATTCTATCTAATCCAATCATCAAATAATTCGCATAATAGCATGCAATCAAGTTTAGCATTCCCTTACCTTCTTAATTTCAAAGAACAACTCCAAAGAAGCAATCCAACTAATCTTCCAAGCAACCAAATACAACTCCTAGATCAAGGTTCAAATTTTAGCACTAACACAAAAATAACAAGACTTACTTCTTGATATAGTAACTTACAAAGATGTTAAGTGATGATGCTCCAAAATTAAGCAAAATTCCAAAAGTTGAGAGGGAGTAAGAGTTTCAGTAGTGAATGAGCAAGGAGAAGGAAGAGTTGTATCAGAAACTAGCTAATGCATAAGATCATGACATGTGTAAGATAACTCATCTTGTTTTAAAGAAACAAGTTACATGTCCTTTCCTTAGCTAGCACACATGTTCTTTTATGAGGCTACAAAATATCAAAATTTAATTAGGCCACTTGTCACTCAACCAATATTGTCAAATGTTAATGCATCAACTATATCAAATGTCATTAACTTATAGCCTTAGTCATTTCAATTTTCATGTACCAACTTATCTTGCCACTTGACAATTTTTCTAGTTCAAATATACATTTTAATATCTCAATTCTCTAATGATATCAATTAATTTCAAATAACTAAGTATGACCCATAAAACCAAAATTCAAGTCATATGAAATTTTCAATCATCTCACAATTTTTAACATCTATCATACATGTACTTTCATAAACATATAATATTTCAATTAGGGTACAATTTGGGGCCTTATATATAAAGTTATTAAGGATGATAAACTCATCAAATCTATAATGAAAATTATTTATTAATAAATCCAAACAAAGGGGGATAAGGCTAAGGCATTGATCAAAACTACGAAAAAATTTGAAATGGTAAAGCGCTGTGAACTCCTTAGGATACAAAAGTAAAACTTCGAAGATGAAAAATTAGTTAAAACTTAAATGGAGATCAATGATGAGACCAAAATAGGTAACCAGCCTAGAGAATTGGTTATTGATATTTTGTACTAAAACATCCAAATAATTGGTCGAGATAGTAAAGGTTACAACAGAAGTATCGCTAAAGAAAACATTGGTTTACCCTTTTAGAAGAAGAGGAAAATGGGGAAACTCAATAAGACATGCATAAGAAGATAACTTATTTCATTTTGCCAAACATTATAAAGGATAACTTATTTCATTTTGCCAAACATTATAAAGGAGTAGAAGAACTATTAGTTCCCATCGAAGGAACAATTAAGGTACATGTATGATATATAATTGACTTTTCAACAATTAAACACTCTACTAAGTCGAATAAGTTACTTTCAAAGAAAAACCATAATTAAAAGTAAAAAATGAAAATTTATAATCTCCTATATTCTACTTTAGGAATTTCATCATATGAAACATAAAAGGATTTCATAATTCTAGGAAGTAACAAATAATATGAAACTTAAGAGGATTTAACAATTTCAAAAAGCAATAAATACTTAATGAATATCTTTTGTTTAAGAAACCAAGTTCTTTTTTTTTTGTCTCTTAGCGACCAAAATAAAGGATCTTCATTTTCAAAATGGGTTATGGTTCATCTATAAAAATTGGAACACTGTCACCAATCATGCAAAGCATTACAATGATAAGACTTAAAAGAAACCAAGTTTTCATGGTCTCTTAGAGACTAAGATAAGGGATCTCCATTTACAAAAATGGATTGTGGTTCATCCACAGAAAATGGAATACTATCTCCAATCTTAGAAAGCATTACAATGGAAGGATTTTGATTTCATATAACCCTGAAAACATTAAATTCCTTTGAACCAGAAAATTAGGCCAATTTAGTCATTGCTAAGTTTTACTTCTACACAATGTGACAATAATTAATATTATAGGGATTTATGTTGTCAAATTGGAGAATTGGAGAAGAGAACTTTAAAAAGACCTAGTGACATAATAAGTATGGAACTTTAAAAAGACCTAGTGACATAATAAGTATGGATTACAACTTCATAGCTTATAATGGTGACTTCAGTTGTGAAGTCTTATACTTAAAAGGCAAGTTCTAACTTGAAGTACTATGATGAAGATCTCATGAATTTCTTAGGTAGGATTGAATTATTTAATCTCATATTCAATGGGGACTTGCTTACGTGGAGCACTAATTAGAGTAGGAAATGGCTTCTAAGGATTAAACTAAATAGGTCCTTGATGATTAGCTAGCTCATAAGATTTCCTAATAGCTTTGCACACTTTAGCAATCTACTTTGATTAGGCCATTTGTCTATTGAGATCCTAATAAAAAAATTTTAATGGAAAGGAATGTTCCATTTAGGTTTAATAATTATCTGGTTAACATCCTAAGCTTTCAATGAGTATTGGAAACACGCTAAAATAAAGTGAGTGGCTGGATTTGAAGCTTTTAAATGTATGACACGATTGAGGGCCACCAAAGATGAGCTAAAATATCCCAACAAAAAACTTATAGTAACGTTGATATTATTAAGAAATAAGCTCTTAACAATTCTTAAGAAATTGCTTTTGAAAAAACAATAATGCTTAAGAATTTCTCTATTTTGTACTTACAAGAAGAAATAAAAATTCAATAGTTTCTTTACAATCCTTATAGAGCATTTTGGTAATTGAATTAGATGATCTCAAGAATTTGGTATTAATTTTTTTCAAAAATTTATTAGGAAATGAGGCTTCAACTTCTTTTTCTCTTTAATATATTAAAAAAAATACATTCTGGTTCTGCCGGATTCTGGCTGAACTGATTGTTGCCGTTCTGATCCATGATCCCTATGCTTGTTGAAGTG
>JANJEY010000236.1:15993321-16005704 GCA_024703695.1 Erythroxylum cataractarum
TGAATCATATAATATGTCTGTATACAATCAATGCAAAAAAATTGTCAGTTTACTTACAGTTAGCTTCAGTTTAAGACCGAGTTTGCCATAATTTTTTATATACATATATATATATATATATATATATATATATATATATATACACACACATAATAGTGAAAAAGAAAAGCAGAGCTACTAAATTTAAAACCATAAACTAAATTAGTTCAACTATAAATCTCACAACAGAGATGCATCTGCGGCTGTCAAGAATCTGAACATATTATACACTTATTCAAGCACAAGAAGTTGTTCATGTTCATAAAATTATAGCTTTATGGTCACCCATAAGTACAGTATAATTGAGCTTATAAAAATTCCCAAAACTAGGCAAATAAAACGTTACATATTTTTTTAACAACTCTGTACACAAAGGGAAACTTCATCAGCTGCATATACAGAGAGGAAGAAAAGAGAGAAAACTTCCAAAATTCAACAATGGACGTGAAGCATATCCGTGGACAAGCCCATCATTTTCAGCAACGAGTGAACAATATCAATTCAGAATCACGGAATGAAATATCAGAAGGCAAAACCATAAAACCCCCAACCACTTGCGGGCCACCACACTATAACTTTACTCTACAGGAAGTAAAAGAAAATTCCAACCAAAAAAAGAAATACCTAAGCAAATGTGGCCGTTGCTATAGATGTGGGGGTGCAATGGTGCAGGATGAAGGAAAATAACCTGATTAACCAAAAAAGACCACTATCAAGTCACAAATATAAACAAGACCCAACAATTAGGTGTCAGTAACTTTTCTATAAATAAATAAACGAGACTTAGAAACCTGTGGAGCTTCCATAGGGTAATGCTCTGGAAAATCGACCTGAAGCTGATATGTCTCATTGGCGTAAAGGGTCCCGGGAGCTCCATTTACTTCAATTATCCACCTTTATTCCAAAATCCCACCAAAAAGGAAAACAAAAACAAAAACGCAGAAATTGTGTAAGAAACAGAGAAGAACAATAAGAAGATTCAGAAAACCAATTATAATCATATAAAATGGAAACAAATAGAAAGTCAAAAAATGTAAAACACCCACTTGCGTCCCAGATTCTATTCACTGATTCCCCTTTGATTTTCTCGGGAGCCAAACACAATTACCAACAAAAAAACAGGAAAAGAACTAAGAACAGAGAAGGGAGTAACCTTTGGAGATTATCGGTGACCTTCTGCTTAAAACCGGTAGGAGGGTTGACCTGCCACTCCACCAACTCTTTCTGAAGCCGATTGCACGCAATCTTACTCAGTGCCTGACACCCACCAATCATCCAAATCGCCCACCATAATAAACACATCAATAAAAACCGCAACTTTTCTCCACTATAAATCTCAATTTCACAAATAAAAGCACAAACACGAAACAGCAAACAAATCTACACGTGGGGTTCACAGGATTAAGGCAGACCTTCCGGGCGGTGGCGGAGGAGCCAGTCATAGTGAAATCGGCAGTGGCTGTGGCGGTGGCGAAGAGAAAGAGAGAGAAGCTAGAGAGAGAAAATGGTAAAAGGAGAGGAGACAAAGTGGGGGAAAGTAACAGATAAAGAGAAACAGTTTAACGTGATTGACGTTGGCCATTTTATTATATGGTTAATCATATGTGTACATATGATTAACCATATAATCATATGTACACATATGATTAATTACCTTGATTAATAACAATAATTACTCTCTATTTCGGTGTCATTGTCATTCTTAATCACACAATTTTAAATTGTTCTATTGAAATTGGACTCCAAATCATAGTTAAAAGAATGGTTTCGGTCAAACTACTAACTCTTTAATTGATTTGACATTTTAAAATAACTTTTGAGGTTTAATTTAGGTTAGTTCAGTTTTTGGAACGTAAATAGACATTTTTTTCCAATTAAAACGTCAACTAGCAACTCAAGTTTTTATCTTTTTAATTGTTATTATTGTTTGGTGAGTCTTCCGGAATGTGTCCCAAATGCCTGCTTTTGACTTCTTGTCTTAAGATCAAGATTGGCATATATTCTAATGCCAATGTTAAGGGCGTTTGGGAATCTCCTAAAGATGGACTAACGACGCAAATGAAAGGGATATCTTTGTTACGGGGTTCTAAATTCGATATTCCTTTCTCTTTAGCTCAAGTTCTCTCATTTATGTTTTCGGACGAGAGATTAGATCAAGGTAAACAATGGGATTGTCAAGATTTACGCATTCAACTTCCCAGTAAGCCAACTCTCTTTATTTCTCTCAAGTTACTCTGCTTGTTCAGATAAAGTAATCAGGTTTTCAAGATGCTCAAATTGATTGAATGGAATTTAAAATTTGGTACCAAAAAGTCAGGAGCTTTATTCATATCTACATCTGTCCCCATGCAGGAATAGAATCAAGTTTCTTCCTCCCTTTAGTCATACCTGTTAGGCACCGATCCCTTGGAGTGGTTGGCATGTTTCAGGTACATGAAGATAGAGAATGTGGTAGGACTTTATAGGGGTTAAGTATTCCATTGGGATCCAGCAATTTCTTGATGGAAGCCATCGTTTCAACCTGGAAAGAAGGATTCCCAAGTAGTTGCGAATGAATGTAAGCTTCTACAGTCTCCAATTATCCAGGAACAGTTCCAGTTCCAAGTCAATAGATACTCACAGCTTTATGTGGCTTGCTGTAGAAAATCTTGTTGGCTTTCATCAGGCCAAGCCCGTGCTCTGCACTTATGCTGCCACGGTGTCGGGATGTCCACTCATAGACAAAGGGTTCGATTAGTTCCAAAATCTATCAATCATTATAATGGTAAATTAGTTGACAGTTATAAGGAAATTGAGTTACTATTTTGAATTCATGAAAAAGCAAAATACCTTGTCGTCGTACTTTGGGGCTGAAATATTGAGATGCAAGTTGCCATCCCCAAGATGACCATATCCCACTACTTTGGCAGATTGACCTAACAACATCACATGAAGAAGAATAGAAGGATGATTTCGCAGATGCTCTTATGATTCTGGATGGTAAATTCAAATTGCAGTTAATTGAATGCAAAATCTAATCCCAGATTCCTCCACTTGGGAGGTGTCGAGCAGTGGAACATGGTTGACTTTTGTTATCCAGTTTATTGAAAATAATCAGCAGGAATATAACAAGTTCTTTCTTTCCCACAAGCTACCCAGTGGACCACCATCTCTTCCCATACGTAATTGGTGATTTTGATAACTTCGCTTACCCAGTCTTACTCGCATGTCATCAACAAGACCGTACATCTTTTCAACAGGTATCGATAGATCATATTTGTAGACAGCCCCGGCTCTCATTAATGCTTCTGGTACACCCTGAGATCCAGTAAAATGTCCCAATACAATCGCTTAGTATTTGACTGTGTCATCCCCAAATAACTGTTGGTGATTAAGAGTAACAGCTAAATAACTTTGATGTGCATAAGATCAACTAAATGATGCCTCTGACATCTAAAACACTGCCGCAGCAGTTGTTCAATTTAAGTAACCAACACCATTTTTCCATATCACAATGTGCATAAAACAAAATATAAATAATCAAATATCAGAAGTAACACTAATCAAGAAATGAGCTCAAAGTTAGGCAGGGAGACATATCATCTACCCTGATTTTCAGCGTAAACAGAAAGAAAAAGTTCTTAGTGGACAATAATTCAGAACGATGTTACCACTTCAATGCAACTTATGGAAACATTTTTCCTTTTCCATGTCATCTGATAGGTAGTGAAGCTAACACAAAAAAACCTAAGAAGAAGCATGACAGTAAAGAATGCTTTCCATCAGTAGCAAGTAGAAACACTTTTATATGACTAGTTAGCCTCATTCATGAATCAAAAACTAAAACCTGCACCAGGACTGCAAGATACGTGAATTTGTGGATACTACATGGAATGAGATCACTAGAGATGGAGATGAGGACCTCGCGTAAATGCCAAAATGAGGATGCTTGGTTAATGTCTTGTGCAAGCACGCCATCGGAAATTAAGCCAGATTCCATCGAGCTGAGTAGAAATGCCTCAAGTTTCTCTCTGTAGATTAGTCATATTGCTTACATCTCAGCAGTAATCATAGAAACTACGAAATGCAGTGAGAGATGCACAAGATATAAGGAAATCAGGAATGCTATATACCATAAATGGTTGAAGAAATGTTACCAAATGATGCCAAAAATGATATATGTGACTGAAATTATTTTATGATACAAATTTTTCTGAGGAATCTCATCCTAATACAGTTACTAAGATTCAAATTTGATTTATCCAAAACTGTGCTCCTTCACAGTACAACAATGCAGATAGAAGATTATATCGTGATATGTCCCTTGAATGCACATCTAAAGAGATGTAAAAGGTAAAACAGATAATCTTAAAGCTGCAGAGTATTCCAACATCAGGAATTGAATCAGCAAGAACATAACTAGTCATAACACAAAATATGGAACAGCAATCTGGTTAGACAATTACTTGTCATAAGATTCATCACTGCCTGTTGTCTCAATCAGAACATAAAAATTGTGCTTTGATGAAGGCAATGGATTTCGAACATTGTCTAATTGGCTAAGAACCTGGCACATCAGATATACGATCAATTACCAGAAAGCTAAGAGAAATTATACCGACCAACCAACCTCTAGTAAGCATATGAGAAAACATTATGACTATCATTTTTAACATACCAGATCCATTGCTTCTCTGTCCAAAAATTCAAATGCAGATAGAATTTCTCCAAGTTTTCTCTTTGCTTCTGACAGAAGCTTCTGGAAAAAAAAAAGGGGTGCGAAAAATGTAGATGTTCGTTTAATATTCTTCCATTTGGAGTGACCAACTTGGCTCATATAGATGCGCATAAATCAAATCAAAAAACCAAAACTAGCATAGCATGCTGTAAAGAAATTTCAGTTGGGTTGATATGGAAGCAAACCTGGCAGTTCAGATAATCTTTACAAGCAAGAAATGCTATATTTACTGAAGATAGCTTGGGAGGGGTAAGTATGGAAACTTTGGTTACTATTCCCAAGGACCCTTCACTTCCTACACCAGAAATAGCAGAAATACATATCTGCTTCATTACTGAAAATTAACCAGGAATGCTTACATGTCACAATGAAAATGTGCTTTCAGATGTACCTATAAACAAATGCTTCAAGTCATACCCTGTATTATCTTTCCGTAGAGTCCCAAGCAAATCTAAAACATCACCATTTGCTAGAACAGCCTCAAGACCTGTAAGATTGAAAAAAAGCAGGCTCTGCATAATAAAAGTTAACGTGTTCCCTTTGGACTAAAACTGACTGCATGGCCAATAAGCAAACACAGAAAGAAGCAACCACAAAAGGATGTTGAAATATCTAAGGAAATACTGTATTAGCATAAACCTCTAAAACTCCATTTTGTTGAACTTCAAAGTTCGTAGAATGTAAAACCCTTACCAAGTACGTTCGCATGAAGTGAACCATAACGAACAAGGCGCAAACCACCAGCATTTGTTGAAACATTTCCACCTATCTGGCAGCTCCCTTTTGCACCTAAGTCCAGTGGCATAATAAATCTGAATGGAAGCATTATTCACTTAATGCACTATTATTAACTAGCAATTCTTCAATTGATACACTAACAACTAAAGGGGGTAAAATATTGATGCTATTTATTACCAGGTGCTTTACATCTTAATATATTTAGCTCTCAAAAAAAAAAAAAAAAGCTGTGAAAACTGACACAGCTGGGGGCCTAAGATCAGCGTTCTGGTTCCTGAACTTGGGTTTCTGAACGAATACTGTCATTTATTCCCATAAAAATTCATTACATATATGTGTGTGTGTATATTTGAATTTGACTAGGCCTTGAATACTTAAGTTCTCATCATGAAAACTTTTCATTATAGGTTTTTAAAAAACTTAAGGAAAAATTGCAGCTACTCTGCATGATAAAAGCTATAAAAAAATTTTGCTCTCAATATCACAAGAGTCTTATTTTATCTTTATCATAAAATAAGTTATTGAACCCCTCAAGAAAGTCTATCAGAAATTTACCCTTGATTATCCAGGAATGATATCAGATTTTCCAGTATACAACCAGCTTCACAAACTAGTATACCACTGACCTGAAATTAGCACAGGATATATAACTGAAGTATCAATCAAAATAAAAAAACTAGAGAAAAAAGAAAAGATAAAGAGGTAAAAATGAAAATAAAAGGTGATAACAATAAGGGAGCAACTGTGAAAAGATGCCCAATCTCTCTAATGAGTCATAACATGCAGCTGAAAAGGAAATTACAAATTCTACTGAATAAAAGGAACAAATTAAAATTCAAAGCCTGAAAATCCAAAAACTCTACGATTTGTGTAAGAAGGCCTCCCTAACACAGGAGGGAATAATACCAGAAGAACATGTTTGGTGGGAGGTTTCTACCTTATCAAAAGCTACAATGCTGTTCATGGAACCCATATTGACAATAACCTGCAGAGATGGCATAACAAACTTTTCACCTGTGAAAATACGAGCACTAATTTTGCAGATAACGACTTCTGCAATGGACATATACTTGTTTGATTTAGAAAATCTCTGCTAATAACGTAAGTATGCCAACTTCACTTCCACCATGCGCCTCAAAAAGGTTATAAGAATGTCATTATTTTTTTTCAATGAAAATAAAGATGAGTAACTTCAGTAATTAGTCACCTCATCAAAAACTGGAACACTTCCACCAACAAGACCAGTATTTCCACCTTGGGGAACAACAGCCAAGCGCCTAGAATTACAATATTTAAGAACTTCCGAAACCTGAAGCAAAAATCAAAAACAGGAAAAGAAGAATAGTTGATAGCAAAAGTAGTAACATCAACAAGTTTGATCACATGCATTGCAAGAAACAACAAAGCTCCAAACTTGCCAGGTATTGTAAAACAAATATGATACTAAGTTACTTACCTCCTGGGTGCTTCTGGGGAGTAGAAGCAGCCTACTTGATCCTCTGTACTTACGCATCCAATCCGTATTTGCAAAGTCCAATTTGTCCTCGTCCAGAACAACATTTTTCTCGCCCAATATCCCCTTAAAATAGGATATATCATCAGAGTTCAACGTCACAAAGGACGGAATTCTCTGAATTTCCGAGGCCGACGAGCCAAAATTTCTGGACCGAAATCTGAATCCAATTTCTCCGAAGGAACAAATACCCGAGAAAATTTTCCGTTTTTGGCTCCCCAATTTTGGTTCCTCAACTAGTAATTGTTTGAGGCTTCCATAGACACAATCACAAGAACCTGTTCGAAAGAACAAAAAAACAAAAGGACTCACCTTGAACTCAATATCTGAACTAAACAGCACATGCAAATCAAAATAATTCAGTACCTGAAGTAGAACGAATTGTTTGATCGTTAAAAACCAGTAGACTATCGAGGAGTGGCTTCGAGTACTGTCTCAAGAAGCCATGAGTCGCTCTGCTATTGCTCCTAAAAGCCATCATCTTTACGTCACTTTGTAGCTAGAGTTTGTTCTCGCTTGTACTGGCTTTTGAAGCTGACTTAACAGATGGGATCAGATGTTATGTATTAATATCATGTTATATGGTGCGATTGCCACGTCAGGCGAAGTCAGCCCACGACGCTGCGTTTCGAAGAACTTAAGGTGGTGGTTGTTGCGAGCTGTGAAATCCCTATCCCACTCTCTCTGCGAAGTCTGTGGCCGTTCCATGGCTTCTTCGTTGGCGTCTCTCTCGGCGATCTTGGGCCAACAGCACCGAGCTCTGCTAGTTCAACGACGGTGTTGCTGCGTCAGTCCAACTCACGTCTTCTATAATCTCCGTGCTTCGAACTCTCATGGGTATCGTTATTTCACGCACCGTTCACTAAAAAGACTTGGCTTTTCGCTCACTCTCTCGAGGAACTTCTCTCACTCGCATAATTCTTCTGCTAAGAAGAATGATAGCCCTGGACTTCACCATTTTATCGCTCAGGCTTCTGTCTCTGCTTCCCAAGCTCAGCCCGAGTGAGTTCTCTTAATTTCTTGTTTATGTAAGGCTCGAGTCTTATCGTGCCCTTTTGGTGGTTGGCTTAGGAATTAAGGTCTAGTTTTTGGGTTGTTTAGGTTTTGGTCAATCATTAAGGCCTCTTACTTTAGAACTCTGTACATCATATCAAAAGTCTTGTTGTCCATCTTTTAAGGTTTTCTGCGTTTTGTTCTCACTGGTATGTCTTCTTTTGGAAAGCTCGTGTCTGTGTGAAACAGAGATTAGATGCTAAGTCTTTCTTTTCCTTGTTGTCCAGACTTATGCCAGCTTTGGATTTGGCTACAACACCTGAAACTCCATTGGGTGGTCGCATCTATCACGAGACATATGGATGTCAAATGAATGTCAATGATATGGAAATAGTTCTATCCATTATGAAAAACTCTGGATACAGTGAAGTTGTTGATGTTCCTGAGAGTGCTGAGGTTATATTTATCAATACTTGTGCTATAAGAGACAATGCAGAACAAAAAGTGTGGCAGAGACTTAATTACTTTTGGTTTCTGAAGAGACAATGGAAGAGTAATGTTGCTACTGGAAGAGCACAATCTGTTCGTCCGCCAAAGGTAGTTGTGTTGGGATGTATGGCTGAGAGGTTAAAGGACAAGATATTGGATACAGATAAAATGGTTGATGTGGTTTGTGGACCTGATGCTTATAGAGATTTGCCAAGATTATTGGAAGAAGTAGAATATGGTCAGAAAGGGATCAACACTCTTCTTTCACTTGAAGAGACTTATGCTGACATTAACCCAGTTCGAATTTCCAAAAATTCAATTTCAGCTTTTGTGTCTGTGATGAGAGGTTGCAATAATATGTGCTCATTTTGTATTGTTCCTTTCACAAGAGGCCGAGAGCGGTCACGTCCTGTTGAATCAATAGTGAAAGAAGTAGCAGAACTCTGGAAAGAAGGTGTAAAAGAGGTCACACTCCTTGGCCAGAATGTGAACAGTTATAATGATGCAACCGGAACGGAAGTTGAGTCAGGAGCAAATTGGAAACTTAGCGACGGCTTCTCCAGCACGTGTAAGGTGAAGAACATGGGTTTGCGCTTTGCCGATCTCTTAGATCGACTTTCAACTGAGTTTCCAGAGATGCGGTTTAGATACACATCTCCACATCCTAAAGATTTCCCAGATGACTTATTGTGCATAATGCGTGATAGATATAATATCTGCAAATTTATCCATTTACCTGCACAATCGGGGAGTAGCACAGTTCTTAAAAGAATGCGCAGGGGGTACACCAGAGAGGCATACCTTGACCTTGTACAGAAAATAAGGAATATCATTCCAGATGTGGGGTTAAGCAGCGATTTCATATGTGGTAAGAGTCTTGTCTCTTCAACATGTTAAACTTCCATACTTTTCTGGATCTGAATCTTGATCTAATTGATATAGATATGCCTTGTAAACATTAAGCTGAAAATGCCTAGATTTATTCAGCCATTCAGGCTGTAAGGAACCAAAAATATTTCCTGTTATGCCACTTATACTTGCTCGTGTTGGATTCTTGTAGTTTTCATTTATTTCCCTGTCGTAATTTATGTGGTTTAAAACACTTGTGTAAGAATGTTGCTCTTTGACTCCATCTTGCAAGAATTAATCTTTTACGAGAAATTTTTTCTTCTTTGTTGACAAGCATACCCTTCATCAATATCCATGTCTGATTCGTGAATCTGGGTTTTAGCTGTTAATATAGGTACTGCTGCTAGATATTAAGTTTTAGTTTAAATGTGCCTTTAGTTATATACATGAATACTAAATTATGCCTTATTCTTTGACATTAATTCTTGTACAGGATTCTGTGGAGAAACAGAGGAGGAACACAAAGAGACACTAAGTCTGATGAAGGCTGTCGGTTATGATATGGCATTCATGTTTGCATACAGCATGAGGGAGAAAACTCATGCCCACAGGAATTATGTTGATGATGTTCCTGATGAAATCAAGCAAAGGAGGCTTACAGAACTTATAGAGGCATTTCGAGAGAGTACAGGACAGTGTTATGACTCCCAAGTTAGCAGTGTCCAACTTGTGTTAGTGGAAGGGCCTAACAAGAGAGCACCAGAAACGGAACTTATCGGCAAGAGCGACAGAGGCCATAGAGTTGCTTTCACAAATGTGCCACTGCTAGATCGAACTGGAGAGCCAATTTACAAGAGAAATCCAATTGTTGGTGATTATGTAGAAGTTCGTGTCTCTAAATCTACACGGGCATCACTTTTTGGAGAAGCATTTGCAATTACTAAATTGAGCTCATTTTACAAGAACGTGGATCAAGAAGCTGTCGCCTGTGCAAGCTGATACGGAATCCGAGTTTCCTGTGGATGCAGCATTGATCTTCCATTTGTGAATGACATGACATTAGAGAACAATTCGACAATTCATTTGGGTAGACATTGGCGGGGCTGTTACTGAGGAATGGATCTAAGCGAAACTTCGAAGACAAGGTTTCAGGTTATGTTTTAGAAATTTGCAATGCTTAGCATCTTTGTTTATTAGGGTCAAGGACGGGTGTTGTGCTTAGATTGTCGCATAGTTACCTGTCAAGTTGCTGCTTATATCGATTTTGAAATTGTTGGGCAGATTAATCAATTACTCGAGTAAACTTGCAAATATCATCCTATATTGGGCCATCATCTCTTCTTCCTTATTTATGAGAATATACCAGGTGGGGAAGGGTTTGAATAATGGAATTGAACATTGTGTATCGTATTCTATAGCTCTTGCTTCGTGAAATGGAGTCTTGAGAGAACTGCAACATAAGTTGTAGTGTGCTGAGAAATTCTCTCTTTACAGTGTTTTATTGGCCTTTCCCTGCTAGGAATAGGTGCTCCTAATTTTTGTGTAAAACCTTATGCTAATTGCAAAGAAAAATTAGGCAGTCAGACACAGTGGTAGATTTCAGGCATTTTCTAAAGCCACTTTGTCTTTTGGAGGTAACAGTAACAGTACACTCGTTGACCTGGTAAATGGGAGGATCCATTCCATTTAGTGATCATCAGCTTCGCTGTACTCTACCATCCACGCCATTATACACACATCACTAACCAAATTATTAAACAGTGGTAAAAGCCACCATTTTGCATGCAGAAGGTGCACCACTTCCACTTGGCTATGGTGAAGCCATGACAAATGGCAAGGATATAGTCAACTAGAAAATATTCAAGTGTTGGGTCACAACTCACAAGCTACAGCCACACTAGTAACGGTGAATTGTAATCGGTTCGGTTACTCCTTACTTACCCACCTTCAAAGATGACACAGAAAAAATCTTTGACCCTGCATGGAGAGAGAGTAGAGATAGGACGTGGCGGTGACTCTGATAGTTCTGAGAATGACGAGGACAGTTCTCTGACCACCGTAGACAGCAGTGGGAGAAGAAGAAGAAGCAAATAAAGAGAGAGCTGACAAGTTGGGGTCTTCACATTGATTTGCTTCAGTGGGGGACTCTGTGACGACGCGCCCACACTGCATGGCCTTCTAGAGTTGCGCGACCTATCCACTATTCACTTACTTTTACAAACTCAACTAATCTTCCATTTGGCAATTAAAGGAATGCAAATCAGAATTTGATTTGTTTTTTGCATCCCTTTAATATAAATTCCTTTTTTTAATCATAGTTCTGTTCAAATCTGTGAATCTATAATGAAATATGATATTTTAAAATTATATTAAATTGACATATAATACCCACTATTTTATAAGAGTCGCTGAAATAAAGAATTATAACTTTTCAGTTTTGAATTGATATTGTGATATTTATTTATAAATTGTGAAATTTAATATACACCAAACGATCTTTATATTTTGCTTATCACTTTTATGATTATTCTCATCACAATACAATACTTCCTATTTTGAAACTCTCATTATTTGTGGGGTTTTTTTTGGCAACATAAAATATGGACAGTACTTGTGGGCTTGCTAAAGATGGGATTCTATACCCAAAATTGGAAGACCATGTATGGGTGTTGAGTGTTGACTTGGTGTTATATTAATGCTTTAAAGGTAATTACCTTTAACACTTTTGTACAAACTTTGTTTTGATTAATAAAGTCAAAGACAATTTTTATTGATTTGATATTCGTATTTATGTATTGATGTCGATTTTAAATCGAGTTAATGATATCCTCGGTATAAAACATAGTATGAAGGAAATCATAATAAAATCATAATAATGAGATTCATATCATGTGCAATTATATTAGTATCTAAATTATCCTTAGTCATAAGAATAATGAGACATGATATTCTTAATCCAAATATATTCCATCTTCTGTGGCTCAGGTAGTAACTACTTTACAGGAAAGAGGGGCAATGGACTACACTATTGTGGTAGCTGAAACG
>JANJEY010000236.1:16100673-16117501 GCA_024703695.1 Erythroxylum cataractarum
GTTATTATTGGCCCTCTCTATCCAAAAATGACATCCACAATTTTGTTTGTTATAGGGTACGACCTCTCGAATTGTAGGCAATCAATCCAATTCAACCTTCAAGCCTTCAAGGTTTAAAACTTCATTTTTGGATTTTCCCCAATCAAACCTTCATCCAAAATCAACTTATTTTTCTCCAATCAAACCTTCATCCGAAATCAACCCTTCATCCGAAATCAACCAGACAATACCAATTTTGGATTTTCCCCAATTCCACCAATTTTCCCTCTTTCTCAGCAGAAATCAACAATAGCAATTCCAATTCAACTCAACAACACCTACGAATCTAGGATCACAGCAGCAATCAATAACAAAATTCCATTAAAAATCAAACACAAAGTCAAAAACATACACCCAAAACAATCGGGTTCGGGTCTCCGGTGAGGGTTAGTCGTCGGGTCTTCGGCGGTTGTGTCGTGCCTCGTGCGTCGACGAGGGGGAGGATGGAGGAGCAGGCGGCGAGGAGGGAGGAGCAGATCCGACTTCCGAGGAGTGACGAGCAGATCCGAGGAGGGAGGAGGGCCGAGCAGATCCGACAACGGCGACACCAGATCTGATGACGGAGCAGCAGCGACGACGAGAGGGACGAGTAGCGGGCCAGCGACGACGAGAGGGAGGACAGAAACCGAAGAAGAAGAGAAGGTCGGGGGAAGGGGGTGCGGGACCGCGGGTAGATTTTTAGGTTTATTTTTTTTATTTGCAATTTGGTCCCTGAAGGTTTCATTTTTTACGAAACGATCCCTAAAATTTCGGTATTGACGGTACCGACCGGAATCAATACCCGATACTTTTGAGCCCGTTCCGGTATCAGTTTTCGGCCGGAACGGAACGTTCCGGCCGGTACCGTTTCATTGTATTTAACTCACTAACCGTTCATTAAAAATGCAAAGAAGCATAAGCAGTAAGAGTTCATTATCTTATTATCTTGCTTAGTTATTCAACAGTTTTAACATAATGAAACATGTAATACATTATCATGACATCTTTTTATTTCATCTATGCATAAGTTATATTATATCTTAAATTTATTCAAAATTTCTGTTCATTTCATCATATTTTGATTAAAATCTTGTAATTTTTGTTAACCTGTTGAATAAACTTAAATGCAAGATAATTTATAAATTATTTATAAATTATTTTTAAATGAATCAATTAAAAGACTTGAAATTAATACATGAATAAAGTCTTTAATTAAGTTATTCACATGTTTCAATAAGTTATATGTTGGATTGTTGTTATTAAATATAACAAAGTTGAGAAGTTGATTTATTTTACGAAGTCTAATAAAAAATGTGTTAATTACAAAGATGGGGTTAGTTGTTGACCGTCGAGTCGGGTTAAAAGTTAATTAACTCAATAACCTAGCAAGGATAGCGCGTGAGAATTTAATAGTTAAAACGTCTAAAACATAAAAATATTTATTCTTGATTTTAAAATTATAGTCTTTAAAGAGTGATAAGCATAAATATCTCCTTTAGATATGTTTGATTTCTGAAATGGCAAAAAGGACAGGAGAGAAAATAGCCTTAAGTGTAAATGGTAAGAAACCTTATGACCTTACAATGTTTGTAAAATTGGATTTGAAGTTCAAATTATAAACAGGTGCCTTATTCTTACAAAGGAGAAATGGTTGTAGTAGGAGTTGGTGGCGGTTGTCTTTGAGAAGATTGGCAACCAATAATTGCGGAGGGATGTGAAGGGTCATAAGGTAACGGGATGTGATCCTTTGTTCTTGTTTTGTGTATCTATTCTGTCTCATTAGATTCTAGCTATCTATTTATATAGAATTTCACATAAATAAATGACTTGTATCTAATAGGATAGGGTAAGTATACAAAAACAGAGACAAAAGATTTCAAGGCTAAGATAGTTGTAATAAATAGACGGATGTCTGCCATATAGTGATACACAAACATAGGCAAAGAACAATTAATCTCAGATGTGAATTTTCAAGAATCCACATTATTAAGCAATTTTTAATTAATTTATAAATATATGGCAATTTTTTCTTTACAAAATATCTTTTAAGATAGAGATAAATATAGGCTCAAATTTATAATGATACTAAAGTTTAAACTTGTTTAATAATTTGGGTAACGCTCGGCCTTAACATATATTTCACATATTTATTCCGACTCATGATAAAATAATTTGTAAATATATAAATTCAGTTATCAGTACCTTTTACGTGTAGATAAGCCCAAATTTGTGTCTGAAGGTAACTTGGATGGTGTGAGGAAGTACAAGCCGCCATGTTCTTTACCAATCCCCATCATCCTTCCATTGCAAAGGTCCTGAAAAAGACAAAATGTAGGGTAAAAGGACACTGAACAATTTAAATCCTTGGTGAGCTTTGAAATAGAAATCAAGTTATAGTGAAAATTTGGTATGTATAAGACGTTTATGGGGTTTGATTTGGTGACAATCTATGAGTTCCTATATGAGTGACAGAGGTGGATTTCCATTTGACAACTGAACACAAGAATTGTTAGAAGCAGTGGCAATAGGAGAATCCAAACAATCGAAATCAAATGTCATATGATTGGTAGCTCCTGAGTCAATGATCCACCCTAGTTTAGTGGAATTAGAAGCAGAAACAATACCTGCCATGTTTACCGAAGCAGAAGCGGATGATTCTTTATGTTACAGTTGAAGAAGTTATTGATATTGTTCAGTCGTAAGAACAAGTACAAAAGGAGGCTTGACAGTAGCTATCTCTGTATCTGGCAACTTATCAGAGGAAACAACATTATTAGCAGCAGGTTTCATTTTTGTAAATTTAAAATCTAGTGGAAATTCAATCAACTGATAACAATTATCATCATTTATGTTCCTTAACATGGCAATGATTACAGTAACCATTAAAGCGTGGTTTCGGATTACTTTGAGAGGATGAATAAAGTGTAGTGGGTTCAGCAACAGACAATATTGTTGAAGAAAGAGCACGCCAAGACTCTTCTTGAACCAACATCGAGTATGCCTGATTGACGGAGGGAAGAGGTGACATGAGTAATATCTGACTTCGAACGTTTGAGTAAGAATTGTTGAGACCCATTAATAACTGAAATAGACATTGTTGAAAAAGATGGTCGGAGGTCTTCCGAGAAGTATCACAGTCACAAGTAGAGATGGGAACCAACGCATCATACTCATCCCATAAAAGATGAAGCTTCATGAAATAGACAAAGATGAAATTGGTACCTTGAAGATGTGGAAATTGTTTGATGAAGATAATAGATGCAAGATCTGTCTACTTTGTCAAATCGCTCCTTAAGATCTTGCCAAACAAGTGAAGCACTTGAAACAAAAACGATGCCAATAGAGAGATCTTTGCAGACGGTGTTTAAAATCCATGAGAGAACAATCGCGTTACAACGATCCTAGTGAGAGTGAAATTCAAGAGGAAGCTCGGATTTCTTAAAAGACCTATCGACAAATCCCAATTTGTTTTTGGCCAGAAGGGCGATACGCATGGAGTGGCTCCAAATGTTGTAGTTTTCAATACCCAGAAGCTTATGAGAAACGAGTAAGGCGCTTGGTGTATCTGAGGGTTGCAAATACAGGGGATGATTAAAATCCAGTACACTAGGTGTTTGAGAAAAGGCCATCATGAAAGAGGGAAGAAAAAACACAGAAGAAAACGTGAATTGACGATGACCAGAAGAAGAAGGAAGTTGTCATCCACACTTTGATACCATGTGAAAATCAGTATACCAGAAAAATAAGAGAGAAAAATGATGGTTTTTCATTGATATGTTTCTATAGAAATCAACCCAGCCAAGATATAAAGTAAGGGTCTAACAAGCTTTAGCTAAACGACAAAAATAATCATTGTCAAAATAATAGAAAAAACAATTTATTTCTATATTCTCAATAGTACACTTGATTTCAATTAATATATATATAAGTAAGTCTCTCTAGAATTTTTCTTCTATATTTTTCAAGGTAAATTATGCAAATTTTTAATGGGAGTTGTTATTGTTATCATTATTGTTGTAATGTTTCAATGCAAACGCAAACAATGTGTTAGGTTGGATTTGTATGTATATATATATATATATATATACACACACATACACACACACACACATGCATGTTTGTGTGTTATTTTACATGTATGTATTATTTTACAAATTTATACATATGATAAAATAAAAGATACATGATTCTTATATAATTTAAGTAATTTTTAAAAATAAATATAAAAAATTTAAACAATTTTCTTATGGTTTTCAATTAAAAAAACTCTTATCTTAGTCCTTAATTCATTAAATAATAACATATGACATCACATGTGAACCGATTAAATGTTGTTGATATAAGGACTTAGCTCAACGTGGACTAAATAAATTTAATTTAAAATAATAATTTATTATAACTACATTAAATTATTAATATTTAGTTTATGTGTAATATTCATATTACATGTGATTTTGTTATTTTTAACAAAAATTAAAAAAATATTTATCTAAAAATTTTTAAAAACTATATTTTTTGTAACATAATATTTTTGAGGTTACTCCCGTCTTTCATCTTTATACATAGCCGTATATTACGTCCCCACCCCGTTTATTTGGAAGGGCATCTTTGATTATTATTTTATCTATCTACATTAATTATTTTCTCACAAATAGACAAAATTTTGAATTAACCTATACAAAATTTGATTGCATATTATAGTGTATATAAAAGATTAAAAGAAGTTAGTATCAAATAAAACGTTTGATATCTCCTTTGCTTGCCTAAGCAACTAATTCGATTCATGTAACGTTTTTTACATGGATGACGCTTTTAACCTCCGCTGGTATTAAACCAGCAATATTTATTAAAAAAAAAACATCAAGGAGGATGTACGAATCTTACATCGAGGAAGATGAATGGACGGACGATGGTCTTTTAATGGCAAGAGACGCGCGAGAAGACAAGAGGAGGAAATAATAGACAGAAAGCGCATGCGGGTTGGTGGATTGTACGGTCCATATATTACGACAAGCACAGACTGCTTTTTCGATCCTAGATCCAGACGACAGCCCCACGACAATGACCCTATTCCATTCCACGTTCCTTTCAATGTCATTATCGTATCAGCTTTTTCATTAAAGCTAATTCTTAAATTTATTAAGTTTGTTACCATAATGGCCATTTTTAAGCTTGTTCTATCCTTACTATGTACAACGTAAGTTTAATTTGTTGTAATCCTATTTTTACATAAAAGTTTTGTATACACATGAGGTTACTATTAATAAAAAGTTAAAAGCCAAAAGTTAGTCTCCCTGGTCAGTTAAGATTTTGCTCGGCTTCGTCATCTTTCATTTGCCAAAGCTTTATCAGACAAACGTTGGTTCTATCTTGAAGAGCCAGTTGCTAGTTTGTGACAATCTTTTTTAGCTTAGGTTATAGTGATATATATCAAAACCTTACACTTGTGTTAAGAAAGATCATTGACAACAACTTAAGGCGCGCTTGGTTCATATATGATAATAGGAATAAATATAATGAGGAATGAAAATGAAGTATTGCTAACAATGAATCTCATTCCTTTAATAATTCAAAGGAATAGAGTATTTTTGAAAATGAGAAAAATGAAAGTGTTACCTCTTTAATAATAGATTATATTGATATTAAATATGAGTTTTTCATTCCATATTCATACTTTTTTTTCTCATTACCCTCAAACAATTCATCATCTAAAATTACGTAGGAGGAGATTAAATTAATAAGAATGAAGTATTGCTAACAATGAATCTCATTCCTCTAATAATTAAGAGAAATAGAGTATTTCTGACAATGAGAAAAATGAAAGTGTTACCTCTTTAACGATAGATTATATTGATATTAAATATGAGTTTTTATTCTATACTCATACTTTTTTTCTTATTTACCCTCAAACAATTCATCATCTAAAATTACGTCGGAGGAGATTAAATTCTTGGGTTAACGTAAAAAAAAAAAAAGGAGGATAACATGATTTATCCTTTCTTCCTAAATAAGTAAAAGTTTAAATATTTGATTTGTATAGAATATAGATGAAGGTTACTTAAAAAGTTTACGGAAAAATAAAATACAAAGAAACGATTCAACAATTAAATACTTTCTACGACACTATAATTGATTCACTGTTATCACTTTGATTTATGTCTGTTCGTGCTGTCACCATTACAAAGGCGAGGTGACCAACATAATGAACCAAGGCATTAAATTCAACACATAGAGAACTAACTTGAGCAAAGCTTCTTATTTCTCCTGACTTATGCAGAAACATGTTGTTGGTTGCATTACTCACTGCAGCAGGAGGGTAGTGAAAATGACACTTGACTGATTGTATTGACCATTTATGTTTTCTCAGTTTTAAATTTCGGATTTTTGATGCCATGATCATAATTATAGTTGTAGTTTGTAACTTAAAAAACACTGATTTCAATTTTAAAGATATTTAATAATTACTTAATTCGTATACCAAGTTTCGATTGTTCATTAATACGATATGCTTTGCAGCTGCTTTATGTCATTAAAATATTTTACCTCTTTAATTTTTTTAAAAAAAGACCTGTTCTAAAGGATCAAGTAATAGTCAAAACTATAACTAGTTCATATCTTTAAATATATATGTATAAAATTGTCACTCATCATTTAGAAGGATTGCTAAGTCAATGGCAATATATACTGAGTTGGGTAGGGTACCCTAAAGTTGTGACATAAAATTCTTTAGGTGGACAGAAAGTATCGATTAGCTATGACATAATGAGAACTGATGAGAGGCTTTCTTGTTTAACAAATTGAATAATTTTGTCTATGCATGTGACAATAAATTTGTTATACGTGACTCTCAACTATGGAACGTAACAAGAGTGACATTTATTCTATTCTAAGAATAATATTTATTTTTCTAGGTTGTCGAACCCACCACCCTTGGAAGGATGCAATGAAGAATGCTTTACAAATAAGTTATGCTTACATGAATGGCAACAACAATCAAGGGCAAATAGGAGTTTGCACAGATGAAGACTAAAATGAATTTTAATAAGATTCATCCTATATCAAAAGAAAGTACTTTCCAATATTCTATCCAGTGGAGATTTTTTTATTTTCAATATTTAAAATAAAAGTTAAACTCATTAAGCCTCTTGTAATTTGACAAATTATTAACATCTTTAAAATTTCAAAATTATCAATAATATTTCTATAGTTTTGATTTTATAACACTACAAGAAAAGAACATAATAGCGAAGGAAATTTAGGGACCAAAATTTTTCCGTCAGTAATTACCGATAGAAAAACTTATGAGTCGGTAATATCGGTTGGTTAAATTCCGTCAGTAAATATCTATGTAATTCGTCGTCTTCGAGCTCAAAGAAAACGACGTCATTTGGTTATTCCAAAACGACATCATTTTGGATAACTTAACCAAACGACGTCATTTTCCGGATCAAAATATGACGTTTATAGCTTAGCAAAAACGACGTTGTTTGGTTAAAATCCAAATGACATCGTTTTGTAAAGTTATAAACAACCATTTGAAAACCCTCCCCCCCACCCAGCCCGCGCGCGTCCTCTCCTCTCCGTTGAGTTGTCGCCTCCGTCTGTTGCCATCGCCGTCGTCTTGAGCTGTGCTGTTGTTGTGGAAGCCTGCGTCGTCGATGTCCTTTGCTTCGGCGGTCTTAACCGAAGGTATTGTTTTGGAAAACCTTTCTCTCCTTTCTCCGGTAAATAACAATCGGCGGGTGAAATTTTTAGTTCAAATGGAGTTTGTGCTTGGTTTTAAATGTTAATTACTGATTGTTAATGATAGGCTATGTATTTGGTTGAGAATAATGGAAAAATATTAGGATTTTGTCTTGAATTAGGGATGAAGAAGTTTATGCATACCAAGTGTTTGACAAAATGCATAATGTTTGATATCCACTGTTTTTTCGTAAATAATTTCATTGTGTTTTTGTACTTATTTTCGGTGTGAGAAAACTTCAATTAAAAAATTGGATACTAAGATCAATTTGTTTAAATATGAATAATAAATTTATTTAGTGTTCAAATAAAAAATAATACTTTAATTATATTGTTATAATTTGTTAACAAATATTCAACTAGTCTTTATCAATGCCAATATTTTTTAGTGAAACACGAAATGACAACCAATTCTTAGATTAATGAAATAAAAGAAGAATATTTATTATAAGTAGAAAATTAGAAACAGTGCTAAGTATAACGATCAAATTACAAGTGCTTAAAGAGATGCAAATTTTAATGTGAATATTACAAGTGAACAAATGTATTTTAGTGTAAATTGGTGCATATATTAACCAAACTTTGATCAACGAAAATGTTTGTCTCGTTATTTTGGTGTAAACTAACTTTTTATGTGTAATTGATAATATGATTTTTGTTCAAATTAAGAACCAAACATAAGCTGATTCATGGTAAGTACAACAAAAAATTTCTTAATTGATTTTAAAGCTCTTCTTCTATCATTCATCTTAGATTGTAACATATGCATATAATGACTGTAGATTATTAAGATCTAAAATTCTCATTCTATGAACTTGTTTCACTCCTAATCAATTATACATTGTGAGACTTTATTGTATAGATGATATTGTGATTTCTAAATTAATTAGTGAAGTTTACATTGAAGTTTCAAATAAAATAAATAAATGATGCTTAAAAAATTATTAAATCATATATGATTAAACATGGTTATAAAGTTCTTCAAAGAAAAATGTTAAAAGTGGCATATATGCTAAGTATAAGGATCAAATTACAAGTTTAGGCTTTTCTAATAATTGAGTTATGGAAGTCAACATAACCTACAATTGAGCATAATTGGAAATATTATAACTTAAGACATGTCAATCAAAAAAGACTCTAATATTACTCAAAAATTAATTTAATTATATATTTATAAGTAGGCCATGTACAAAATTTTATATTCTTTGTTTGTTCTTCTGTATTGAATGAATGATAATTTATTATGAAAATCTCTTCATCTTGTTATTAGTCAGCATAACTTTCAAACCTATGCTTTATATTTACGGTTTAAGTAGGTTGATATAAATTTGTTATCTTTTATTTCATTTAAAAAAATTTATATGGATTAATTAAATTAAAATTATGATTTAGAATTGATAAATGATATTTTTTACTTTTATGCAATATGTATTTACATAATATTAATTTATATTATATATACATTAATATATCACTTTTCGTCTTCTTTATAAAAGCGATCTTCAAATAATAGATCTTATTGACTCTTATAAGGAAAGTATCTTAAGTTTTATCAAACAAGAACAAAAATAAGTACAAGAACAAATTGTTTGCAAAGTAGATAAGATCATAAGTTATTAAAGCACCTAAAACAAGAGTTTCTCTAAATACAAGAAATAACCAAATGTCTAAGTGTACTTGATGTGTAAATGTTGTGATGAAAATATATGTAGTATGCCTAATGATGATGACTGTGTCGAGTAATTTGCTACTGCCATTTATGGCTATGTTGAGTACTTTGATTTGTTGAACAGGGGTAATATCATAAAAATAGAAAAGACTCTGCCAAAATTTTTATAAATTTTGGTTTAACTTATAACATTTTATTGTTATGCAAGAAAAGTCTATGGGTGTTAGGCCTACACCCTGTCAGTTGTTTTTGCATACTCACACTAAAAAACATGACGGTGTGACATTCATCAACAGCCTAAATCGAGAACTCATACTTTAATATTCAATCTTAATAATTATCACTTACTAATTATAATATAAGCATTGCCTCCTAATGGGACCAAATACAACAAACAATTGGGTAACAGTTGCGGGAAGAACAAGCTGTTGATGAGATCCAGACATATTTTGATGCAATGGGTGGTAGGGACAGTCGTGGAAGGATCTTTGGCCTAGGCTCATATGCCGACACATTTTATTCGTAGTCCTCTATGTCCACTACAGCAGCATCTAGTTCACAGTCGACAACGCAACGTATCAATCAGCTTGAGACCACAGTTCAGACTTTGATGAACATAATAAGTAAGCTTCAAAATGACATGGAACAAAAGAGAGCGAGGGATAGATACTCACACCATCCACGCTCACCAAGATAATAGGATTGTTGTTGTCATTAATTTGGTTTTAATTTACGTACTATTTAATGTTGTAATTATCAGTTAAGAAATATTTTTTCCTTTATATGATCATTTAATTTTCTGTTTAAACAAATTCCGTGGGTTGAAAAATCTAAAAATTATGTAAGGATAATTTATAATTGTTGACATTGAAATTAAATTTCACTTCGAGATTTTCAATACAATTGCCATTCAACAAGTCATTTATAGAGAGTTAAAGGTGACCTCAGCGAGCATACAGCTTCGACCTTTGGATTAAGCAATCAAGGTTACATTTGAAGAAGGAAAATAATTAGCGACAGAAAGGTTCCGTTGCTAATTTATATTACAATTACCGATGGACGATGGAAATCGTCAGTACGGACTGACAAATATACTAACGGTTTCCATCGGCATATTACTATCAACTTTACTAACGATTTTCGTAAATCGTCAGTAAAATATGTCGACGGAGCCTCTCGTATCGTCGCTAAAATATACCGATTGTGTTCGCGATGATGGAAGTCTCCGTTGGTCTATTCTATCGGTAATTAACATTACCGATGGCAACTTTGCAGTTTTCATCGGTAAATGCCGCCGGTAATGCCTCATTTTCTTGTAGTAATAACACCCATCTTTTCTACCATCAAATTTCGTTAAAAGCTCTATGTACAATCTTTAAAATAGTTTCATATTGTTCCATGCATAATGTTACATAATAAAAACCAAGGATTTTAAAACTAAACCAGACTGGTCAGTTCAATTGAAAAAAGTATGAATTACCGATTTTCCAATTCGGTTCATACTTATAAACGTTATAACTAAAACTGACCATTTTTTACATAACTGTCCAATTTTTCCTTAATCATAACTAGGAATGTCAATAGACTGGGTCGGGCCAGGGCTTGGGTCGCTCCTAGCCCTGCCCAGCCCAGCCCATGGCCTGACAGGTTGGGATAAGTCAGCCCGTGGCCTGATCTGACCATGGGGTTGATTGACCCATCTTATATTTTTTTTAAAAATGTAAAAAAAAAAAACGATGTCATTTTTAAAGTAACGTTCGGGCCATAGGCCAAAATTGACTCCCCTAATCATAATTGAGAAAAACTTATAACCTTATCTTCTTCACCTTCTTTTATTTTTGGTTTTTCAGAGTTTATATCCCACCAAACTTCATTATTTCACTAAAGTTCTGTTCAATCTTAGAAATGCTTCCATCTCCAATCAAACTCATCCTCTTCAACAACTCTTTAGTTTTGTATTTTTATTCAACCTCTTCAACAACAAATATAGAAGATGCAAGGATTAGTAGATTAAAGGTACATTGTTTTCACTTTTCAAACTTTCATTGAAGCAAGGATTAGGTTATTTATGTTTCAAGATCTTCATTCATATCCTTTTTCATCTTTCATCTTTCATCTTTCTTTTTTCTGTCTTTCGTTAATTATATTACCAGGATGTGATTTATGATTTGTGAATATGTTCCAAAACAATTTACTAGGTTGTGAGTTTGCAATTGAAATTTTTAGGTATAGAAATAAAGGGTATGCTGGAGAATAATTGGGAACAGGTTTGATTATCTTCTTGAATCCTTTAATTTCTATCCTTATTCATCCCCAAAGATGTTGCTACGGTGTTAGCTTCCTCAACCTTTAGTTAATGCATATAGAAATTTTAGATTTTGTAAAACTAGGAAACAGTTTGCTTTTCTCCTTTTTTAGATGTTCCATAAAGATTTCGAGGGACAGTTTGGTGCTAATAACTCTAATCAAATACCAAATTAGCCAACACAGATACCCAATTACCCAATAAGTAAATACTCGGTTACCTACCTGACGTAGTAGTGGAGAAGACCCATTTAGCTATTACCAAACATATGATTATTTAATGATTAATTTATTAATTGTTCTCATGAGATCTGTATTGGGTTAGATGACTCATTTAGGTATTCCTTAAGGATTCAGTTATTGTTATTGACTTAATATTGTGACTTATGAGTTATGACCTATTGATTAACTTGGACCCGGTCAACTTATTTCTTATCTTTATTCTTATCTTGTTTCACATTATTGCAACTTAATAAATGCAAAATTATAACTAAGAATAAACATGTAAATTGTAAACATTAAAGTACTAAAGTTAATATTTCTTTGTATTTAATACTTATACAAGTGATCATTCTTCCAAATGCTTTCAATTATTATTTTCATTTCCTAAAATAATTCTATCAAGTATGTTATCTGATGAAAATAATGCACATATTTTTTGAACTCTTTTTAAAAAATATGATATATAATAAATAAAAGCTTTTCATCCATTTACTTGTATATTTGTATTTTTTAAGTTTTTGATTACCAATTCAAATATAACTACACTATTTTGTCAAATATATTGTATTTAATAGTAAATTTTTTTCAACATTTGTTGCTTTCTTAGAATTTCCAAATCATATTATTGAGTACAAAATTTATAAAAATATTTTTCTTATATTTTAGATTGAAATTATAATGAAAAATATGGAATCATAAGAAAAAAATTCGATGAACTTAACATTTTTTACTCATGGTAAGTCTAATTCAGTTTGTAATTTTTTCTTCTTCTCAAGTATTTGATGGGAATATTTAATATAATTGTATGTTTCATGGTAATATATTTAAAGAGGGACAAATTTATAGAATGAAAGAACATCTTGCTGATATTAAGGGTAATAATGATTCTTGTAAAAATGTACTATTTGATATATGTGAGAGGATTGGAAATTATTTAAGAAAAAGGAAACTAACGAGCCTCATGATATATCTTTTAGAGACGATAAAGTGCGATTAAATAAAGAAAAAGGAAAACTACTATTGACATATATTCATATTTTCCTCCAAGCATTACACTTAGTTCTCAACTTAGTTTTGAAAAAATTGTTTAGTAAAGATGTTGTTTTACGATGTAACATGGCTAGATGATTCTATCATTCTTGTATTCCTTTAAATGCTTTAAATTCACCTTATTTTTAAGAAGTAATAAATGCTACAACAATGATAGGTCCATAATTTGATGTACCTTCTTATTATGTGATTCGTGTGCCTTTGCTTTAAGATTTTAAAAAAGAAGTTAGTTGATTGTGGATACAAATAAGTCTAATTGGGAATCAACATGATACTATTATGATAGATGAGTGGACTGATCAAAGATAAAGAACTTTGATTAATTTCTTAGTTTATTGTAATATTGGAACAACTTCTATCAAGTTTATCGAGAGAGACCCAGGGAGGAGAGCTACGATGTGACCCAGAAAGACCCATTTATGAGGTGTAGCGTGACCTAGAGAACTTAGAGGGGAGAGCGACGTCATCTATACCTAGAGAGGAGAACAGCATGAACCAGAGAGATATAGAGAGAGCAACGACCTAGGCATGAGGGGAGCAAACTTCCTATACTTTCAGATATGACTAGACCCAAATTTGAGCAACGACGAGTTCCAAATCTAATGAGTGAAGTGAGTAGCGAATAAGCTTTGATAAACCTTTAGCCTCAACTTCCTTCATTATTAGAAAGGCCTTCTTAAGCCTTGCGAATGGACATTGAGGGAGACCTACCTCCCTCAAATTTGTCCGACTACAATTTGCCAGCCCGCCTTTCTTTGCTGAATTACAAATCCTTTCACCCTAATTTGAAGCCCTCAGTCGAAGCTTGAAAATCTTGGCCACAAATTCAGTACAAGAGGGGAGAGTTAAGACATTTCCAGAATGTCATGAAGGATGGCATACTAATACCTCCTATGGGACTCCTCAGAGCTGAAGCATCGGTATGGGCATTGACACTAGTTGGCATTTGTAGAATAAGAGGCTGGCTTTTTCGGTGGTGCAAGTTTGGGCCATGACTTGATGGGGGAAGAAAGGGTTAAAGAAGTGATGCTCATAGATGATGACTCTTTTCTTTTCAAGTTCAACACTGAGTATAGCATCAGTGATATCCTGGAACAGGGGTTGTGGCATGTAAGTGGCTAGCTCATGTTCATCCAACGATGGAGGCTAGGCATATAGTTTCTTTTAGCTAACATTCAAACAATTTCATTATGGGTTCAATTTCATAATATTCCGCTTGAGTTCTGGATTGTGGATGGGTTGAGCTACCTTGCAAGTGCTATAGGCAAACCCATAAGCATGGATGCCCAGATGGCTAGCATGGAGAGAGTTTGTTTCACTAAGCTCAGTATTAAAGTGAGGAGAGACTTTCCTCTTTCAGATCATTTACTAATTATAAAATTACAGGAGAGTAGAGAGTTGATAAAATACAATGTGAGTATCTCTTACCCATAGAAGCCACATAAAGGAAAAATACTGGAAGTCGATAGGACATATGTTTATAACAGGCAATTATGAGGACTTAATGGGGTCAGTAGAATCTGAAAAAATTTATGGGGAAGCAGGAGAATTAGGCCAACATTTGTTCAGTTGGTAAAGAATCAAATGAGGGTAGTAAGGAATTGCATTAGAAGTATATAATGGAGCAGCCTTATGTTGTTGATAATCTATCTGATCTGGAACGAGAGCAAACTTTTTCTGTTTCTCGGGAATTACAGAAAACTGAGTTAGAGAACCATATTGTTGAATATGCAAGGTTTGATGTTACTAGTGTAGTTTCTGGAACAATCCCTATTGAGGCTAATAAAGATAGTCATAGTGCAAAAGATGAAAATACTAGTGATTTTGCTGTAGATATGTTTAATGGTACTGTGGATGTTGTTAATGGCGGTGTAGTCAATCTATGGGTTCCTACCGATAAAATGTCCCAGATTGTAAACAATGGTAAGCAATTAGTTGGTTTGAGGATTGAAAATATTGTTGCTAATACTTACCAACCCTAGGGAAATTGTCAAATGGATTATGCTTAGATGAAGACTCCTTTAGAACATGTTGAGATAATTGAAATTGTTGTAATTAAAGTATCTCTGGCTTAGTTTACAAATGTAGAACAGACAATTATTGACAAATCCAGTACAGACGATATGGAGAGTATGGACAATAGAGTGAATGACTTCACCTCCTAGTATTTGGAGCATTTTTAGGTAGATTGGGCCAACATGTTAACTCTAGTAGCAACTATTAGGCAAACTAATAATGTTTTTAATAAGACCTCTAAGGCTAGGTTGGAGAATGCACAAAAAAGAGCAATGGTAAACTCTAGGGATGACTGTGTGGCTAGTTAGGAGATAGGGTATATCATCTCTCAGAATTCAGAACAAGCAGAGGATTGTGATTCTTTATGAGTTGTAGCCCAAGTCCTTGACATTTCAGGTGATTTTTGTGTGCAGTCCAAAACTACAACAAGGAAATTAGCAAGAAAGAGAAAACAAAATCCCAAATATCAAAGGACTTTCCACAAATAAGGTAGTCTTAGTGTGGAACATTACGGTGTTAAATGATGTTGGGCACCGATTCCGGAGCCCAACTCACTTCCGAAACATGGAACCCTAAGCGTGGATATGACCTCGAAAAGGTTCTTTCTTTGAACCCTTAAAGGACAATGATCAATGCATATTCGTTACTAAATATATATGTATTTTTTTTTCTTTCAATATCCCAAAACTTGCTCACTACTTACTCAAAAGTGTGATCATACATCACAGTCACTATGCTGAATCTCAAATTCCCCTGTTGCGAATCGAATTTGGAAACCTTTAATTCAAAATTCCCATTTGAATTCTTCATATAAATCATAGCTCTAAATCTCTTGTTTATTTTGAATTAAGAATCACCTCAATCAGAGTTCTATAACTCGAGATATCAACAAATTTCCATAATGTGTTCATATTCGAAACAAGCCCTCCTATCCGACCTCTCACTTGCTTTTATTCAAACTTTCTCAAATAAACTCTAAATGATACAATTTTTCATGGAGAGGTACCTACATGTCTTAGGAATTCAATGCTTCAAGAATCGCCTCAATCCGAGGTCGGATGAGTGAGTTATGATCAAAACAATACAACATGTTCAAACCCTAAATCGATTTGAAACTCTTTTGGCGCAAACGCCATAACTTTCTCTACAAATATCCAAATGCCTTCGTTCTTGTGCCATTAGAAAGCTAACATCCAGATCTACAACTCGTATTAGAGGCCTCAAAACGAGATTCGGCCTCAAAACTGGTTAAAAACACGATTTTCATAAGTGTACCCGAGGCTGTCCGTTAAACGGACACGCATGTCCGCTTAACGGACACGGACTGGCCAGACACTCCAAATTTACCCGAGACAGTCCGTTAAACGGACAGGGATGTCCGTTTAACGGACAGGTACGGGGCAAAGTGCCCCAAACCTTCCTCCAAGCCCTTCCAAAGCCTCCAAACTCCATCCTAACCCCATATACATTCATAATCACCTCAAATTCAACCCTTCAAGTGGAAAACAACATCATACCCAATCAAGAACTAATCTAACTCAAATCCAATCTAATTACTTCAAACTTTCCAATACTCAACTCAATACTTTTCCAACACCATGAGAACCACTCCAAACACATCCAACAATATCAACCAACATTGATTTCAACTCCAAATCATTCATCACATATGTTCAACCCAATATCCACAAACTATCCTTCTAACACTAGTCAAGGACAAATACATACGTCATTCTCAACCCCACCATTCTAGCATAACAACATCACCAACTTCATTAATTACAAAACTCATCTAGCACCAATCAC
>JANJEY010000236.1:16124617-16144913 GCA_024703695.1 Erythroxylum cataractarum
ATATTTAAATTAAATTCATCTTAATTACTATCCATTTATTAATAACAATATATAACAAATTATATCAATTTAATTAAAAGTAATGTTTTTGTTTTTTTCAACACAAAATAAATGTATTATGCAAATTTGAATTAAATTCATCTTAATTACTATCCATTTATTAATAAAAATATAGCAATATTAATTATTAAAAAATTTCTTATTAAAAATAATCTAAAAAGAGTTATATAAATTTATGATTAATTTGATGACAAACAATTTTGACATATCATATGAATTATTCAACAACTTGTTATTAAAAATTTAGGCTACCCATTCAACTTTATTTTTTTCCAATTGAAGTCACTAAAATTATATTATATAATTATCCAATATGTTAGTTATTAATTAAAATTATGAATAATTTTATCAATTGATTAATTAATTAATAAGACTTTTAATTAATTATTTTACTTTTTAACTGTATTTAATATTTGTATTTAATATTCAAAATTATTAATAAATCCTTTAATTAAATTAAAAATATCTTTAGAATATACAAATTATAACTTGCGTTTGATTTAATTATTAAAATAATATATAATTTAATTTAAATTATGTAATTTAATATAACAAAATATAAATTATTCAATACATTAAAAATTTAATTTCTTTACAATTAAGTTATCTTATACATAATATCATTATCAATACATAATCATATATTAGCATTATAAGTTATTTTTATTTTTAAATAAATTGAAACAACAATTTCATTTTCAAACCTATATAACATTCCTATAAACAACTATAATATATCAACTTACATTCTAAACTTCTTCCAAACCAACACCAATAATTCAAATTCAACAACAATTCAACACAAACATCTATAAGCATTTTCTCAAACACTTGGTGTGCATCTCATTTTTCATCCTTAATTCAACACAAAATTTCACATTTATTCCATTATTCTCCAACAAGCACAAACCTAATCATTATCAATCACTAATTAACAGTTAAAATCAAATAACAACTCCTTATTACCCTAAAGAAGACATTAGTTTTGGTTATGGTGGCCGGAGCAGGGGACGCCGACAATGCAAGCCTCCACGACGAACGACAGACCACACGGCGGCAATGGCGAACGCAGACCAGACGGTGAAGAAGAGGAGAAGAAAAGGCTTTGGGCACACGAAGGGAGAGGAGAGGAAGGGTTCTGGCTGATTAAAACGTGGACCAAAACGATGTCATCTTGGTTAAGCCAAAATGACGTCGTTTTGGTTTAGCCAAAATGGCATTGTTTTATTACATTTTTAAACGACGATTGTGTTTTTAATTTACCGACGAATTTTTTACCACTGGTAAATGCTTACTTACCGTCTTGTTTTTCTGACGCAGTTTTATACCGTCAGTAATTATAAACAGAATGTTAACGATCTCTAATTTTTCATCGATATTTATATCTTTTTCTTATTGTGATGGTTGTAGTAAATAGATGGTACCAATGGGTTCTACAATGAATTGAATCAAAATTCCAGGTATTTGCTCCAAATGATTAGCTTCTTCATGCAAACTATTGTTATTTTGTCTTGAAATTTGGTGGATCTGAATAATGACCTGATCCAATAAGCTTACGGTGCGACCTGAGTTAAAACGAAAATATGTGTTAGAAGTAAAGGGCTTAGGCCACCAGTTTGGTTAGACCGGTTTGGTTTGGGAAACACAAGGGGTTTATTATTTAAAGAAAAGTAAAAAAACCTAGATGTATGGATTTCATTGTTATCTTTTTCTTCAAAGTGAAATTCTCTCTACTCTTGCCCGAGGACGTAGGCATCATTGTCTAAACCTCGTTAAATATTTGTGTCATTTTTTCTTTATTTTTGGTGCTTTAAGTGGGTGATTGTGCGTGTGAATTTATTGCTATTTATCTAACAATTTGGTATCAGAGCTTAGGTCACTCTGCGTATAATCTAGGGTTAAGATGACGTCTTCATCTTCTGCAAAGTACGAAGTAGAGAAGTTTGGTGAGGGATCTAGTTTCAGTCTTTGGAAGATTAGGATGAGATCATCCCTAATTGTACAAGGATTATGTTCCTAATCTTCCAAAGATTATGGAAGGAAATTGATAAGGATTTTGCCCAAGGTATGAAGGAATCAGAGAAGTCAGATTTGAAGCTGAGGGTGTTAAGTGTGATTTTCATAAGTGTTACCGACAACATTCTTCACAAGATTGCTGCTGAAGATTCTGTAAAGAAGCCGTGGAAGAAGATGGAGGAGCTAAATTCTGCGAAATTGCTAACAAACCACCTCTACCTGAAAAAAAAAGGTTGTATAATCTCCGAATGAATGAAGGTACACCCATTAAATCTCATCTTGGTGAGTTCAATTCGATAATTATGGATCTTAAGAATGTAGATATCATAATTGATAATGAGGTCTATGAGACGTTTGTTGATACATTGTTGTAGGGGAAAGATAGTATTTCACGAGATGACGTTAGTAATGCTTTGAAGTCTAAAGAGTTGAAAAAAAGCTTTTTAGAAAACAGAAAAAAAGCTGAGAGTTTGGTGAGTAGGGGAAGAACACAGACGAAAGATTCTTCTAGGAAGAAGTCTAAGGCTAGATCGAAGTCTAGAGCAAAGAAGCAAAACTGTTTCGAGTGAGGAAAGCAGGGTCACTTTATGAGAGACTGTCCTAAGTTGACAGAGAAGAAGGGGAGGTAGAAGGAGGAGAATTTTGCTAATATTGTTGATACTTGTGGTTCTTATGATAGTGACGGTGCGGGAGAGGTGCTATCTGTGAGTTCAAGTCATGGGTAAAATTCCTAGGTTCTTGATTCTGGTGCAACTTTCTATATGTTTCCTCACAAGTAGTCATTTGCTACATATAAACAGATGAGTGGGATAGTCTATTTAGGTAATAATAATCCATTACTAGTAGAGGGGATTGGCTACATCAGATTAAGAATGTTTGATGATGTTATTAGAAGCATTGAGTGTTGGCATGTTCCTCAGATGAAAAGGAATCTGATTTCTCTTTCGACTCTAGATGATCAAGGTTTCAAGTTCCATTCAAAAAATGGAAGTCTTAAAGTGTACAAAGGCTCTATGGTACTCATGAAGGGTAAGCTAGAATCCTGATTGTATTTGCTTCAGGGCAGTGTGGTTGAAGGGGAAGCTGTCGTAGTTTCAAGCAGCAGTGATCAGAATCAATCTCAACTATGGCATTTACGTCTTGGTCACATTAGTGATAAGGGATTGTCTGTTTTGAGCAAGCAGAAGTTGCTGGATAGGTACAAAAATGAAGTCTTAGACTTCTGTGAGCATTGTGTGTTTGGCAAACAGACTAGAGTGAAGTTCAGCAAGAAGGCAATGTATAAGACCCAGGATAAGCTAGATTACAGACATTCATATTTGTGGGGTCTAAACAGAATTCCTTTAAAGAGTGGTGCTAGGTACTTTATGACTTTGATTGATGATTACTCTATAATGGTGTGTTTGTATTTCCTGAAAAGCAAAGGTGAGGCATTTCCAACATTTGTTAAGTGGAAAACAATGGTTAAAAGGCAGACAGAAAGAAAAGTGAAGCATCTTTGGACTGACAATGGTTTGGAATTTTGCAATTTCGAGTTTAATGACTTCTGCAGCAAGGATGTCATAGTGAGACACCGCACGTGTGTAGGCACATCACAACAGAATGGTGTTGCAAAACGGATGTACATAACGCTTTATGACTGAGCATGAAGTATGCTCTCACATTCAGGTGTGAACAAAGATTTTTAGGTTGAAGCAATTAATACAGCTTGCTATTTGGTCAATAGATCTCCATCTGTAGCTATTGAGTTCAAAACTCCTTTTAGGGTATGATCTGGTTCACTTGTTGATTACTCTAATTTGAGAGAATTTGGTTGTCCTACATAAGTTCATATGAGAGATAGTAAACTTGAGCAAAGGACAAAGAAATGCATATTTCTATGATATATATCTAGAGTGAAAGGTTGCAGGTTATGGCGCACAGATTAGAATTCTCCAGTTTTTATTATTAGCAAGGATGTGACATGCAATGAGTTTGCCTCACTGGATAGTCAGAAGGAGAAGACGATAGCAGGATCAGATCACAATATTAGAGATCGAGTGGAGCTTGAGGTTAAAACTCCATTAGCTCAGTCCAGTAATTTAATAATGGAGGAGGTGCAAGATCTTGATGTTTATGATGCATCTGAGCAACAACAACCGTATAGCATTGCAATAGGTAGAGAGAGGAGACCGGTTAGACCACCACAGAGGTATGCATTTGTAGCTGATGGAAATCTTGTTGGACATGCAAACCTTATGGCTTTTGCTTTGTCAATTGCAGAGACAATTGATGTGCAGGAGCCTAATAGCTATCAATAAGCTATTTCCAGTTCAGATGCAGATCAATAGATTGGTGCTATTGCTGAAGAAGTTGAGTCTCTTCATAGGAATTATATTGGGAAGCTTGTTCCATTTCCAAAAGGACAGAAGGTAGTACGCTACAAATAGATTTTCAAAAGGAAATAGAGCAATCCGGGGGTTGAAGCTCCTAGATATAAGGCAAGATTAGTGGCTAAGGATTTTACTCAGAGAGAGGGGATAGATTATAATGAAGTGTTCTCTCCAATCGTGAAACACAATTCTATCAGGGTCTTATTAGCTATGGTGGCTTTTCATAACTTAAAGCTTAAGGAGTTAGATGTAAAAACTGCATTCTTGCATGGCGAGTTAAAGGAGCAAATTTATATGAGTCAGCTTGAAGATTTTGTTGCTCCAGGTATGGAAAATCATATTTGTTTGCTTCATAAATCCCTGTACGGTTTGAAGCAGTCCCCTAGGCAGTGGTATAAGAGGTTTGACACTTTCATGATTTGTAATGGCTTTACATGGAGTGCACATGATAGTTGTGTGTATCATAAAAAGCTTGCAGATGATTCTTCTATTTATTTGTTGTTGTATGTGGATGACATGCTTATTGCTGCTAAAAGCATGTCACATATTGTTTTGTTGAAGAAGCAACTAGGTGAGGAGTTTGAGATGAATGATTTGGGTGCAGCAAAGAAGATTTTAGGGATGGACATAACATGGGATAGAAGTGTTAGGAAACTTATGTTATCTCAACGATCCTATGTTGAGAAAGTCCTTCAGAGGTTCCATATGACAGTTGTTAAGCCTGTACCTATCCCGCTTGCTTCCCATTTCAAATTGTCTATAGACTTGTCACCGAAGACAGATAAGGAGATAGAGCAGATGTTAAGTGTTCCATATTCGAATACTGTGGGTAGTATTATGTATGTTGTGGTTTGCACTTGTCCTGGTATTTCACATGCGATTAGTGTTGTGAGTAGATACATGACGTTTCCTGGAAAGGAGCATTGGCAATCTATGAAATGGATTCTGAGATATCTAAAGGGTACTACAGATATTGGTTTAACTTTTGACAAGGCCAAGTTATACGGTTCAGTTGTTGGTTATGTTCATTCAAACTATACAGGGGACTTAAATAAGAAGAGATCACTGACAGGTTATGTTTTTACTCTTTCTGAAAGTGTCATTAGCTAGAAGGCGACTTTGCAAGCTATTGTCGCACTGTCTATCATAGAGGCTGAATATATGGTTGTTATAGAAGCAGTGAAGGAAGCTATTTGGTTAGAGGGTCTGGTAAGTGATCTTGGTTTGGTTCAAGATAAGACTTTAGTATTTTGTGATAGCTAGAGTGCCATTTATCTTACCAAAAACCAGATGTACCATGAGCATACAAAACATATTAATGTTAAGCATCATTTCATTCGTGACATTGTATCACAAGGTGTGGTTGATGTGAAGAAAGTGTTTATACATGATAATCCAGTTCATATGGTGACCAAGACAGTCCCAATTAACAAGTTTAGGCATTGTCTGGACTTGATTTGTGTGTGCAGTGCTGAGTAGTGCCTTTGCGAGGATTGTACACAAGACAGAGTGATGATTTTCTTGTTGAAGAAGAGAATTCAAGCCAAGGGGAAGAATTTTTGATATTTTGTCTTGAAATTTGGTGGATCCAAATGGCGACTTGATCCGATAAGCTTGCGGTATGATCCGAATTGAATGAAAACATAAATTTGTGTTGAAAGCGAAGGGCTTGGACCACCAGTTCAATTAGACCGGTTTGGTTTAGGACACACAAGGGGTTTATTATTTTAAAAAAATAAAAAACCTAGATGTATGAATTCCATTAGTATCGTTTTCTTCATAGTGAAATTCTCTTTACTCTTACCCGATGACATAGGCATCATTGGCCGAGCTTTGTTAAATCTTTATGTCATTTTTTTAAATTTTCAATGCTTTAAGTGGGTGATTGTGAAGTGTGAATTTATTGTGGTTTATCTAACACAAACATTTCTAGAAATAGGAGTATGTTTGGAGATTTGAACTAACATTTAATGATTAATTAAAGTGATAATGACATTTGATAGAGCTTCAAATTTTCATTGGAAAAGTATAGTATCGCGTTTAACTAGTTTTTGAAAAATAATATTTATCTATAATGAGAAATTCATACTAATTATGTATCAAATTTACATCGTCAATTTGTTCTTTAAGGAGGTAAGAAAAAAGGGAAAACAAGAGCCTAATTTTTCAGTCAACCAAACACATTGATGAACTTGTTTTCCCTTTTCTTATATCCTATTGATTAAAGAGTGAATGTCGTTGATTTTGAATACCTTATTTAGAATCCTATAAGATTAAGCTTAGTAGTAGGTTCTTTAATAATGGATTACATAATTTGTAGTTATATTTATGTAATTTTGTATGAAAAAACTTTAATTTGTTTTGCCAATATATTGTTGTACCTTTAGAGCAGTGAGATAATTGCTACTATAATTCTACTGTTGTATATGTAGTCCTAGTGTTAAGTGAATTTCAATAATTTAAGCTCTTTGAAATCAAATTGCGTCATGATCATGTCCAGAATAATGCAATCAATTGGTTGATTTGTTTAGATAGTCTTATATTAATTTTTGCTCACCTTATGTTAGGTCGGACATGATAATCCTGGAAAATAGAAATAAAACCTACATCCAATAATCCATCCAACAAGCAAAAGGACCACATAAACGGCAACATCCATTACTCAACGTGACGATAAAATTATCGTAGTAGCCCATGTTTTAGGTTTTTTGGTGAAGAGGATTAAAAAAAAAAAGCAAGGAAAGCCTATGGCCTCAAAAACATTAAAAAAAAAAGCAAGGAAAGCCTATGGCCTCAAAAACACCACAGACAAAGTATCATTTTGTAGAAATTGTCGAATACCCGAAACAGGCATCTCCCATAGATGTCAATGCTGCAAAGATGAAGATTCTAATTTCGCCAAATAATCGGCACATTGGCTGCCTTCTTTCAATGTATGTGCAATAGAACAATCCGAGTCCTTCCTTAGGTAAAACGAAATATCCTTGACAATTGTCAAATAAGGATGAGATGGAAGACATTTCTGCGTAACTAACTTGATAGCTTCTAACTTGATAGCTTCTAGCGAGTCCGATTCCAACAAAATCTTTCTATACTCACAGTCTCATGCTAAAGTCACTCCATGGTAGATAGCCCGAAGCTCTGCCAGCATATTAATAGCACAACCAACGAAACTCGAGAAACCAAAGAGTCAATGACCAAACTCATTCCGCGCTAGACCATCAAAGCCTGCTTTTCCAGGATTTCCATAGGAACTGCCATCAAAATTGACTTTAATATACAAGAGGGAGCACCCATCTCGTGTCAAAGTCCAAACCTGTTCTAGTCGACAAGAATCTTCAACCACGAGACTTAGTTCGCCCCATGTTTTAGTAAATGTATGTCAGTGATCTAGCTTACTCTCCTAACACGATAATCCTTCAATCTTTAACTCCATTTTTCAGTTCTAATAACACAAGTAGTTTCAACTAAAGGGAAATAAAGGGAAATGAATCCAGTTTTGTATTCGTTCAAGTTTGATAAACCTCTAAGTACAGCATTAGCCTGGTTTCAACCGAATCAGTGGTACTATTCTGCGCAAGCACAATCATGCTACTAGTTTTCAGTGATTTATAAACCCAATTTGAGTGCAAATGCAGTTTATATTCATTTAAGATGAACATGATGTGATAAAGCTTCAATTTTAACCTCCAAATCAAGTCTAAATACGGAATCAGCTAGGTTCTCGCTGAAGGGTAATTAATCAAGTGCCACTCTGGATCTGCCATGGCTGTGCCCTTCTGTTCAAACACAATCTTCTAGTAGTTGCAAGTGATCACTCATCAATCACATTTCTGATTTAAGTACAGGTATTACTTTATGTTAATGTCTGCAGTTGCAGTTTGATAATATGGTTGAAAACGCAATAGGCATATGTCATGTTATTCGAGGAAATTACATAAACAAGCCCGAAATCTGCGGAGTGTGGCAGTGGGTGACCAAAGTGGTCCGAGTTCAAGGGAACGCGACCATGATCACAATGTCTTAGGGTTCCCCACGCCTTTGCTCCGCACTTCACGCCATCGAAGCCTACAAAGCGAAAGAACCGTTTACTCTCGCCTACAATATCCTCCTGCTCCGTTAGACCTTTTTGCAATCAAATTGCTTAATTTTGTCAACGTACTAATACTATATTAAGAATGAACGGATTCTTTCAGCTAAACTTACTTTACGACCACTTCAACAACATAATGATAGTGACCACTGGTCAGAAGATGGGTCTCCATTTAATTAATGGATTTGTGAATAAAGCAAAAGAAAGTGATAATTAGTAAGTAGGATGGGTATCCGTTGTTACAGCACTTTAAGGAGCAGAGATTGATGAGCAGCGCCTGACAAATGGCTTCACTTTTCTCATTAATTGAAGGAGTTCATCAGCAAGTTTTGATGGGATAGACACCAACTTAGTTCCCATGTAATGATGCTTCAGGTTTTGCCTTTTTGCTTTGGACGAATATGCTTCAGTTTTTACCGTTAAGAATTATGCCAACCGAGATTCTTCCATTATCATTTTTTGCAGACCAAGTTAGATTAGAAAAATTGGCCAAAAGATTTGCATGGATTTTCCATTCAACACTTAAGAGAAAGTGGACATAAGATGGTGAAGTAGGTATGAGCACCCATACCCATTACTTTGCCTTTTGTACCATATAAGTTAAAAGTATCAATCTCTGTGTTCTTTAACACCAACCAGGAAGCTAACAGAGCCACCAGGATCAAGCGATGAATCGGCAAGAATTGTTTGTAGCTAGACATTAATGTGACAGACAGTAGGGTTCTCGGGAGATGTAATGGAAGAGCAGATTTGAGACAGGCAAAGTTGGTAATGAATCGTGTCATTCATAGAAGCAAGAATTGTGACAAAGAAGATACATACTGTATTGAGAGAATGGGTTTTCATCACGTCATGGGAAAAGCAGCAAATTAGGCATTTGTCTTTAACCTGTTCTTTTCCTTTTGTTCCGGTGATGCCCCTAGTCAGCTTCCATTATTACTGGTCAAACCCTTTCAATGTCTCACCAGTGACAGTCTGTGAATTGTATTAAACAACAGTGAGAAAGTAACAATTTTTACTTCTGTTTTGTCATTACATCAAAAACTCTCTTCTTTCATGGGATTGTAGAAGGGCTTTTTTTGACGTTGAGAGTTGGGCACACAGCCACAGGTATTGAAAATGGCCAAAGACTTTCACTTTACCTTTAATAGTAGATTATGTTAACGCGTGTTTAGCACTCGCCAATGTTGTTCAACTGTTCCCTATTATCAGTTAAAATAAGTGTATAAAAGCTTCTTAGATTTACTGTTGTTTGGTCCTTTTCCCTGTTTTGTTAGGCATTTCTTAGTCATGGGATTGTAGAAGGGCTTTAGTAGCTCACAGCCACTCAGTGGAGACTCTTGCCACTTGTGAACTGTGTCAGGTTAATAGCAGTGTGTTTCTAGTTATATGTCTATATATATATATATATATATATATATATGCTCAACCAAGCTCAGAGGCTGAAACCTGTGAGTGTGGAGTCCAAAGCATTAATGGACCCTGTTTCTGCTCCACAGTAGACCACAACCACAAAACCCCTTTTCTCTCTTTCTGACTATCTGTTCATTCTTTGCCTTCATACAGAACCTTTTGTGAGCTACGTGAAAGGAAGAATGGGAACTAACACCGCTTCCAAGTTGGCAGCATTGCTATGCTTGGTTTTGTGCTTAGGTTCCCAGCTGATTCAGTGTAATGTGACCTACGACAGGAAGGCAATTTTGATTAATGGTCAAAGAAGACTCCTCTTCTCTGGTTCCATTCATTACCCAAGGAGCACTCCTGATGTACTTTACCCTCTTCCATTTCTTTCTGTTCTATAACTTTCCTTTGAGTACCACTTGTTTATATGATGCTTCTTAGTCGCTTCCACTTGGTTTTTTTCGGTGTGACTAATTTCTTGAGGAATGTGGGTTTCGGCAGATGTGGGAAGATCTTATACAGAAGGCAAAAGATGGAGGCATTGATGTGATTGAGACCTATGTTTTCTGGAATGTGCATGAGCCTACACCTGGAAATGTACATAATTAGTATACACATTCCGATTTCTTTTCAGTAGTTAGTATTTCCTTCTGGGTTTCTGCTGTTCTTTAGTGTTAATTTGCATTCTTTTACTGGTTATAGTACAACTTCGAAGGAAGATATGATCTAGTAAGATTCCTAAAGACAATACAAAAAGCAGGCCTCTATGCCCATATCCGCATCGGACCTTATGTCTGTGGAGAGTGGAATTTCGGGTACCTAACATTCTTCCTCTCTGAATCCGGTTTTTTTTTTTTAATTTTTTGTTTACAGTAGGCTGGTTCTTTACTCCCATGGTCTTTTTCCCCCCCACTTTTGGTGTAGTTGTTGATATGTGTGAGTAAAACTTTACTTACGTCCTTTCCAATACACTGCATGTTGCTTGCAGAGGATTTCCTGTTTGGCTGAAGTATGTACCAGGAATAAGTTTTCGAACAGACAATGAGCCTTTCAAGGTTTTCTCTTTGTCTTAGATCTTGGTGTTTAAGTATTTAACAAATGGACAGCAGAAACAATTCGGAATTGGTGAAATCTTGGATTCTTTACTTTATAATATGCTTGTAATAAGGAGTCTTGAATGTGGCAGAGGGCAATGCAAGGATTCACTGAGAAGATTGTGGGATTGATGAAGAGTCATAATTTGTTTGAGTCCCAGGGTGGGCCCATTATACTATCTCAAGTACGTACTTGTTCAAGTCTTTTGCTCTTACAGATTCAAGTCTTCTGCAGTTCTGAGTTGTGAATTCATATGGCTGACTCTTTTTGTCCTTCTTTAATGCTAACGTAACTCGGATGACCCGTGACTAATGCATAAACAAGAGAAGAATTTATCAGTTAACTTATTCCCGATAATTTGAAAAGAGCTAAGGGTAATCATATGTTTTCCTCGTCTTGCCTCATGTATTTCTGCCCAGATTGAGAATGAGTACGGCCAACAGAGCAAGCTACTTGGTTCTGCTGGTCATAATTATATGACATGGGCGGCAAATATGGCTGTTCAAACAGGAACTGGAGTCCCCTGGGTGATGTGCAAGGAAGAAGATGCCCCAGATCCAGTGGTAAGCAGTCCATTCTTGGCCAACAAAAGTTTGTGTGTTTCTTTCTTTCTGCGGTTCTCTTGTATAGTGATGATATACAATTCCATGACTTTCTCATTTTCCAATGGTAGATAAATACATGCAATGGGTTTTACTGTGACTCATTTTCTCCCAACAAACCTTACAAGCCAACTATTTGGACAGAAGCTTGGAGTGGATGGTAAGGATATTCGTATTGCTGTTTGAATCTAACTGATCAATTAACTACAAATTTAACTTTCATATTGTATTGACCTTGTTTATCAAATTGTGAAGGTTCACGGAGTTTGGTGGTCCAATTCATGAGCGTCCTGTCCAAGATTTGGCATTTGCAGTTGCTCGATTCATACAGAAAGGAGGATCCTTTGTTAACTACTACATGGTCTGTTTTTACCTGTAATTTTATCTGTAACTTGATTGAAATTAACCTTAAATTCTCTTTTACTAATAGTGGTTTCCAATAACCGAAACAGTACCATGGAGGGACTAACTTTGGTCGCAGCGCTGGAGGCCCTTTCATCACTACCAGCTATGACTATGATGCTCCACTGGACGAATATGGTAAGGTTGAGTTGCATGTGTTTACCTTCAACAAGTCTATGAAAAAAAATTGCATGATTAGGGTCTGAACTGCCATGTGACATAATAAGGACGATACGGTTACATTCATCTAAATACATTTGGAACACTAAACTATAATATATATTGATTTGTCTGGAAAAAAAAACTCCAAGAATGGATCGTATGTACAAAAATCCAAAAGCTCACGATTTAATTAAGTAGTCTCTGACATGAAGTGCAACTGGAAAAGCATTTAACTGCTTTGACTTCTTTCAATTGACAGGTTTGATCAGGCAACCGAAGTATGGACATCTAAAGGAGCTCCATAGATCCATTAAGATGTGTGAGCAAGCTTTAACTTCAACTGATCCTATTGTGACTCAACTGGGGACCTATCAGCAGGTATTATCCTCTCTCTGAAAACATCTTGTTTCAGGAAATTTTATTCTGGATTAGAGATATTGACCCAAAATTTGGATCTTTCAGGCTCATGTATACTCCACAGAATCAGGAGATTGTGCAGCTTTTCTGGCAAACTACGATACACAATCTGCTGGGAGAGTGCTTTTCAATAATATGCACTATAATTTGCCTCCTTGGTCCATCAGCATCCTTCCTGATTGCAGGAATGTGGTCTTCAACACTGCAAAGGTATTTTTCTACATCTTCACTCTCAAATCAGAGCTATGCACCATTAAGAGAGAGGGACGAGGGAGCAGGGGGGATGGTGGGAGTTGTAAGGGAAGAAACTCTTTTTCCACATCGTGAATCCATTCGAAAGAAAAATACAACTTATACTCGTATTCATAGGTTGGAGTTCAAACGTCACAAATGGAAATGTTGCCAACGAGTACTGAGATGCTTTCATGGGAGAGCTATGATGAGGATATTTCTGCACTTGATGACAGCTCAACTTTCACAGTCCCTGGTCTTTTGGAGCAGATAAATGTCACAAGGGATGCTAGTGACTACTTGTGGTACATAAGTAGGTGAGAGTGTTCAAAACAATATCTGGAATCCTCCACTTTATGTTGTCCCTGTGGCATGGCATGTTACGTCTTTCTTCATCTCATTCTATTCTTCTTCACCGTCAACTTGCCAAAGAAAAAGTTGAATACTTCTAATTGTTGCTATACTTGATTTTTGAGGAGCAAAGGAGTAATTTCATTGTAATACTAATCTGCTTCCTGCCAACTGAACAACAGTGTTGATATTGCTGCATCTGAATCCTTTCTGCGTGGTGGGGAACTTCCCACTCTCATTGTCCAGTCATCGGGCCATGCTGTGCATGTTTTCATTAATGGACAGCTTTCAGGTACATGGATAAGTTACACGCTTCATATTTTCCATTTGAGCTGAATTATGAAAACTAAGATTTATATGCCTTGTTTTAGGTTCTGCCTTTGGGACAAGACAAAATAGAAGGTTTACATATACTGGGAAGGTCAATTTACGTGCTGGAAAAAACCAAATTGCATTGCTGAGCGTTGCTGTTGGATTGCCGGTTAGTTTCTTTTGCCCCCCTTTAGAGGATTTACTAGATTTATCACTTGAAATGTTTGTAATAGCGATAAGAATTCTGCACATCTCATGTGGCTGCTAGATGAATCATTACTTGAAATCTTAAAAAGTTCTGATAGTGATTAGTGCTTAAGACAAGCTATCTGCACTTATTATAGCTTAAGACAAACTGTCTGCACTTATTATCAGATCCTTTCTTTTATCAGGGGAAATGACACACACTTACCTGAAAAATCCTTAGAGGCATAACTTACATTGGAAAGGAAAGGAAGAAACTAAAAGAAAACTCTCTTTTAACTTCAAATAGTATCTTCTATGGTTTAGGCTGGTACATAGAGTCTAAATATGGCTTGCCATGTTAGTGGTTGACCATATACGGTAACCCAGTCAAGAAAACTAGAGTATGTTGTGACTACGTATGTATTTAATTTCTCAAACTTATGTTTCTTTCTTGATATTGTAGAATGTTGGTGGACACTATGAGACGTGGAATACAGGAATCCAAGGTCCAGTTGCGCTGCATGGACTTGACCAGGGCAAATGGGACTTGTCCTGGCAAAAGTGGACCTATCAGGTTGTGCGCGTTGACCACTATCTCAACTTGTTAGCTCAAAGGTTCAATCACTAATTTTTGTTATCAAACAGGTGGGTCTTAAGGGAGAAGCCATGAATCTTGTGTCCCCAAACAGTGTATCTTCTGTTCAGTGGATGCAGGCATCCTTAATTGCACAGAGGCAACAGCCATTGACATGGCATAAGGTAGTAAATTTGGGAGACTGCACTTAACATTAGTTCAGAAAATGAATCACTGGTGTCTCAATCAAACTTAATGGAACTTTTCAGGCCTATTTCAATGCCCCTGAAGGAGATGAGCCATTGGCTTTGGAAATGGAAGGTATGGGAAAGGGTCAGATATGGATAAATGGCCAGAGCATAGGAAGATACTGGACTGCATATGCTTATGGCAATTGCAATGGATGTAGTTACACGGGCGCATTCCGTCCTCCTAAATGTCAGCTTGGTTGTGGCCAACCAACCCAACGATGGTAAATGTTTCAAAGATAGACATATACATTAAGATAATATATTCAAAATTGTTTTTGAAATCTTGTCTATTATGTCAATAAGAAAATTTTGCTTTCAGGTATCATGTTCCTCGATCTTGGCTGAAGCCAACACAAAATCTGTTGGTAGTTTTCGAGGAAATTGGAGGGAATCCCTCGAGAATTTCTCTTGTCAAGAGATCAGTGAGCAGTGTTTGTGCTGAGGTCTCAGAGTTCCATCCAACGATAAAGAATTGGCAAATTGAAAGCTATGGAAAAGCTGAAGAGTTCCACAGTCCTAAGATCCACCTCCGGTGTAGTCCAGGGCAGTCCATTTCTTCAATTAAATTTGCAAGCTTTGGAACTCCTCTGGGAACTTGTGGGAGCTATCAGCAAGGCCCTTGCCATTCTCCTACCTCTTACGCCATCTTGGAGAAGGTATTTTATCTCTACTCTCTCTTGCTTGCTATTTTCTAGTGTAGAACAGTTCTTTATAGTCCTCTGTTCATTTTTCCACAGAAATGTGTAGGGCAGCAGAGATGCACAGTCACCATATCCAACAGCAACTTTGGCCAAGACCCATGTCCGAATGTATTAAAAAAATTGTCTGTCGAAGCTGTATGTGCTCGATCAAACTTAAGAACCTAAGAATGTGCAAGAATGGTCTCTAATTTATGTTGTAGAAAGTTAACCACAGTACCAGCAAGGGAAGCAACGCAGGTAGAGTAGGAAGAGTGCAGGAAAAAAGTTTTGCGTTAGATAGCTGAAGATGCTGTGATCTCTCAGAAAGCGAGAGGCTATGGTCATCCATGGTGTTCAAGTGCATTTAGTCTGTCTTGATTTATGTGTGTTAGTTAGCAAGTGTAAATTAACGGTTTTTAGATAGGAGTTGCAAAATTCTCAAGTCATTATTCAGGGACTTGGTGAAAAGCAAGGCCCTCCCAGTTCCCAGCCTTTTTAAGTGGATAGGGGCACAGGGGACTGTAGTGGTGTGATTTGTTTATCAGTTTGTAACCAGATGGGTAGTGGATCCCAGTTTGGACAGTTGCGTCTTCTTGAAATCTAAAGAACCTTTGTGTCCCTCATCTCATCTTACACGAAATGTGGAATATATTCCAGTTTTGCTAAAGGACAGACATTAATATAATTCACCCCAAAAAACTTGCATGAAACTATCCATAAGGTTGTGTATTATCGATCCTGCTCAGATTTCACACCTCAGCAAGATTTCAATTGGGTGTTAATGTTGCCAATAAAAAACTTTACAAAAAGCACAAGAAATTATGGATATAGGTATGTCTACAAACATCCATCCATAAATAGTTTTACATAGGATACGGGTCCATATTGTTCTTACAGCGCACCAGTCTCAAGTTATTTAACAAAGCAAATAAAGACACAAGTAGAGTGTCAGCTCCAACTAGCTAAGTACATCTCTACCTTCTTTTGCAGTTCATCTTTCTTTGACTTTGTCCACAGCCTTCCCACCTTTCAGGAAGACGAAAGTTGGCATGGCCTCCACCTTCCATTCCTCGGCAACTGTCTGAGGTAGGGAACGATATACAGGTTTTTAATTTCAATTGCAAATGCCAAAAAATAAAAAACAAAAGACACCATCCTACAAACCCTCAATTCATCCACATCCACCTTCAAGAAAATAACGTTGGGCAACTTCTTTGCAAGCTCTGCAAAGACAGGTGCAATAATACAACATGGTCCACACCATGGAGCTGTGAAATCAACAACTACCTGCATAATACCGCAGAAAGGACATTAAGTTAAAACTAAGAAGTCCAATCATATGTAGCAAACTTCCACGAGCTTTGGGAACCATGGCCAGGAGGACACAGTCTTAGTTTGTACAAATTCCTTACCAACTTCGAATATGACTCAAAAAAACAAAATAGATAAACAAAGTACAACACTCTCCTAACATTCCCTGCTGCAAATGCAAAGAACAGGCCAAACCCAGAGCACACTACCTTTAACTTGAGAAGAAAAGGTCAAACCCAGAACACATAACCTTTAACTTCAGAAGAAGAGGTCAGAACACATTACCTTTAACTTCAGAAGATTCTGTACATCCCATGACCTTCAATTAGGATTAGGGGCAGACCATTAACATAGCCAATACCACGCAGAGTTCTTACACTTCTAAAGCCCAAATCCTAATGTAACCGGCAAAAGCCTCGTAAACCATAGAAACCACAACAAAAGAATCCACATTCCAGAATCGGAAAGTTGTTTCCTTTTACACCACAAACAAATAAATCATCTTCTATTTCACAGTTGAAGTTTCCAACTAGGCATCTATTGCACTCACCCCAAAAAACTTTATCCATCACTAAACAGAAGAAACGCCAGATTGTGAAGATAACCAACACCCTGAACTGGAATGACCAAGCGACCAACGCAAGCTAGAGAGACAGTTATCTAGACTCTGAAAAAAACCAGGGCCCGTAATTCAGAAAAACTTCAGAACCACACCGAGAAAAGGTAATGAACTCCACGTTATAGTCAAAACAGAATGTTTTTCCTCTTTTTGATCACCAAAACCGAAACTTCAGCAACGAAAGGAAGAAAAACATAATCATACCAGCTTGCTGAGTTCCTTGCTCTTCTCCAACTGCTGAGTCCATTCCTGAATGGAGTGGCAACTGATCACCTGTCCCTCTTCTGCTGCCATTTTTCACACACACAACGCAACATATCACAGAAGCCGCTTGAGTTTGCTCCGTGCATAAGTTGCAGCTTAAATGAACATGCTGGCCTCGGGAAAAACCCATCTTTTTTAGTTGCATTTCACTTATGCCATCACCAACAATCAATGGCGTTAGTATCTACATTCCGCCCAAAGTACCAAAAAGGCAAGAGTTATATTTCGTGAATAATCAATAAGTTGAACTGGGAATATCTGTCTGAGAGAGAGGGAATTCCAACTTTATGCAACTTGAATCGGGATCTCGGCTCTTAGTTAAATGAGAGCGTGAGCATGAGCAACTTTACCGATCACCCTCGCCCTTGAAATAAGTCTTAATGTATTATACACACAGAGAGTTTGTGATGATACAATTTTGGAATGAAGGGAAAATTAATGTAATATAAAGTAAAGATTTTTTATTTTATACATTAACTGTCTAGAAATGATGGAAAGAGGAAGAATATGTACGAGGCTCTCGCTTACTTTATAGGGTTCATGCAAAAAGGCTGTTTTGCTTTGAATTATTAGAAAATTTTAGATTGGTAATATCTTATTGTGGTACAAAGATATGCCTCAGTGGTTGACCTTTACATCTCTTTGGATCAATGGGCAGAGTTCGCAGTACAGCCCCAGAAACGGTCACCTTTCACTGGAATCAGTATATCTGTCTGAATTGCTAAAGGTAATTCTTATGTTGCCGAAATTAGTTTGAGTTCATTGGACAATACTTCTTGTACATGTAACATGTTCATTAACATAAAATTACAATTGGATCAAATCCTTGAAGCAATAAGTAGCAAGTAAAAACCAACCAATGAGAAGGATTGCAAAGAAAGCCATAAAGATTACAAAGGGGAAACCACCCAATAGAAGTCCCATACCACACACTATGAGAAATGGTAAGTATGACCTCACCATTGCTCCTGTACTTACCCACTGACCCTTCAGGAAAATGAAAGCAGCAAGGTTCACTACATTCCACCCACCAGATTGAAATCCTAGCCGGTTTAGATTGTTGGCAACAAATGAGTGGCAATTGCAAGTGAAAAGGCTGTATGAATAATGCTGGAACCCCTCTGTGCCCTTTCTTAATGCATAATCCCATGTTATTGGGTCTCTTCCCGAAGAATCCAAATCATATTGATCCTCGCTCTCAAACGCAGATGGATAGGGAAACAAAGAACAGTCCTGGTCATAATTACATACTATAGATCACAAAAAAGTGGAAGCTGAAACAAGTAATCAGAAGCATTTCTTGCTTAAGGGACTTGGCACTTCATCAAGAAAACCAAAGACAATATAATAAGCCAACATAAGTTCTGTTTGGAGGAAAATAGTTGTATTTTTGGGTTCTGATGGAGATCATGAGATATCTATGACCCTTGTTTCAGTTAAGAAAGAAATTTACCTTGTCCTTGTTTATTTGGATGTACCGAGTTACTGCCCCAAATGTAAAATTGTCAACGCAAACGAAATTAGGTCCTGCAAAGTCCAGGATAACTCCATCTTCTCTGCATATGCCCACGTGACCAACAAAAGGAAGCAGCCATGATATTACAGGGAGGGGTGTCCAGACGATGCAACATGGGAAGCGAGCCCTTTTAGGATCAATTCCTGGACAATGTTCTTCAAACATCATCTGTTGCTCAGGATCCTCATTTTCTCCCATGTTGCTAGATGGATTTTCCCTTCTGTATAATAAGCTCATTAACACTAGATAAAAATGTTTTAACACGTCTAACATAAACAAAACAACTCTGTTCTCTGAATTCCACGTTTTGCTTGAAAACACAAGCACATGAAAAATAACTAAATACACCTACTATGTTTGGAAACTTAATGAGCTTCCAAGAAATGGTCTTACAAACTTCTATGGAAGATCCAGCCTTTCAAAACAGGCAATAAATCTGAATGATGAAAAACTTGGGCAGTGAGCAAGAAGGTATCACGAATCCAGGACGCTCACACAGCATTCATTATGCTTGACCATTCATCACCTACGTGAAATATTCATTCTATGCGCCAAAAAAAACCGCAAGCAGACTCTCAAAGAGGTGATTCTATACCAACACCAATGCCTATCCTACTCCTTAACAGCAAACATGTCATGAAATGTTACATTTCAAGTAACTGGATCCTCACTAAGAATAGTTCACATATCATCAATGCCCAAACGAATCAAAACCCACAAAATTTCCAAACTTAATAACGTTACGAACAAGAGAGATGGAATCACATTTGATGAACTCCATAATCCAAATTCAGTAGCTAAAAATTCAAAAAATGGACGCAATTTCACAACTTATAGATCAATAGAACAAATCAAAACAAAAGATGAAAAGGTTAAAAGTTCATAAACGAAAAAGAAGCTACCTTTCGATGAGATAAGGGTGTGAAGAGATTTACTTGGTGAGGCTGTAAAGTTTCGGCAAAAGATCCAGGAATTTGGGGCAAGTTGTTTAATGAATTTCAGTTAGACCTTTTGGTTTGATCGGGTCGGGTTAGGACTTCGAGAGGCTGTGGGCTTCTCTATGTGTGTTGCTTCCAACTGTAGTTTCCTAGTCGTTACAGGCGTAACATAATTATTTACAAGGAATGACTTGCGGTAATTAATTTATTAGTAAATGAGTAAATATGATACTCTTTTCTATAAATATCACTAAGCAATTAGTTTGTAATGGTACGCTGTCACAATAATTACAACTTGATTTTATAAATAAATAAAAAAATTGGTATTGGATTTATGTAGATGAGTATGACGATTCAATTAAAATCATGATATAGTAAGAAAGCAAGCATCTTCAATCCCTATGACATTCATATCAAAACTTCCTTCATTTCCTACTTGAATT
>JANJEY010000236.1:16145480-16165262 GCA_024703695.1 Erythroxylum cataractarum
TTTTTTTTTTTTTTCAGTTTTCAAAAATTATGAAAACCATAAAAGTAGTTTTTGTTTCTCGTTTCTGTTTTTTTAATAATATGATTTACTATCATTTAAATATATATTATTTAATTTTTATTTTTATAAAATTATGAATAATTTAATTCAACATTATATATTTAATAAATTAAAATTAATTATCAATAAAATTTACGAATAATTAAATTATATGTAATTTAATGTTAATTATTAATAAATATAATTAAATTTAAAATATATAAATATTCAAATAAATTTTGATTTAATAATCAAAATATATTTCAAATAAATATTAATTTATAAATAAAATTTTAATTTTTAAATTATTTAATTGATTAAAATAACATAATTTTATTAATAATTTATCAATAAAAATTATATAAGAAATTAAATAAATATATTTATTTAAAAATAATATATTTTTAAGTTTTATCTTAAAATGTGCTTTATACAACGCTTCTTTTGGTGAATAAACTTCGCTTTTCTTCACCCCTTTAGATGAAAACTTCTAGTCATTCATCAAATATTTCGTCATGCAAGTGGTTATTCAAATAGGTTAATTTAACGTTCAATTGATACACATTTCATCCTTTTCGAACAACAATTTTGGTCAATAATGTCGTTGCGACAAATCTTACTATCGGAGCAAATGTCTTGTTAAATCCACTTCTGGTTTTCTAGAATATCCTTTCATAACTAGTATGAATTTGCATTTACTTGTGGAGACATCTAAATTAAGTTTCAATATGAATACCGATATAACAATAATAACCCTCTAATTAAAGGGTTTCTAACCAACTCTTAAGTAGCATTCTTTTGAATCATTACGATCTCCTCTTTCGTTATTGCTTCTTATTGCCTTTTGAAAATTTACAAGTTTAAATAACAACTAGGTTTCTTATAGAATTCTTGTTCCTCATAGTATTTATTCTTCATTATCATAATTAACTTCATCTTGTACTATAATGGCCTCATGATCTCGATTGGAATCTTCAATAGCAATTGTTTTAGAATTAACAACCCTTATGTTCTCGGTTGGAATCTTCAATAGCAATTTTTTTAAAATTAACAACTAGTGACTTATTCTAATCCCAGTTAGCAACCTTATACAACTTTTTCATTTTTGACTATCATAATCTTCCTTTTCTTTTAGATAAAGATTTTATACCCATTTTATTGAATGTTGTACCCCAAAAAAAACCAAACAAATCTCTACAATCAAGTTTCCCTATTTTTACATTGGGACTTGATGTATATAACAAACATAGCCAAACATTTTAAGATGCTTTATATATATATATATATATGCACATTCTCAAACATCAAACACCTTGTTATATTTATAATAGACCTATTTTCCCTTTCACTTACTTTAATTTGTTATGGAATATAAGTGATTATGCATTAATGACAAAATTTAGCTTCTTGGAAATTGGTTTTAATTTGTTTTGAATTATACTATAAGTCATTACCAAACACTATGATTAAATGGTAATATTACTTCTCCACATTAGCTTTGAACTTCTAAAAGATATTAAAACCTTATATATTTTTTGTTGTATAAATAAAAACCTAACACAATCTATTATAGTCATTAATAAATGTAATCGAATATTTTTCTTTGACCAAACAGTGGTGTTATTATAGGTCCACAAACATCCAATAGCACAAGTTGTAGCTTCTTAGATGCTCTCCATGCTTGATTCACAAGAGTATGGAAAAGTACTATAAGAAGATGGAGGCTGCCATAGTTAGGGTGAATGTAAAAAAAGATATGGAAGCAATAAAGCAATAACAACCTACTTTATTTATAAACTAAATGTATAAATTGTTAATGTTGTACAGCTACACCATTATGTGGAGTTGGAGGATGCAACTCACATAGCTATAAAGGTAAAATGATAATTCAAAAAGAGGCATAATAACCATTTTAGTGTTTCTAGAGCAAGTTCATCATAAAACAAATTATGTAGTGAAAAGGATAACAAATATTTAAAGCCTAAATATGAAGTAATCAAACTAAAATTATAAGCAGCAAATGAAAGAAAGCTAAACTCGATGCCTCTTTAGCAACTAAAAATTGATCAAGTGCGTCAAATACTTGAAAAAAGTGTATATAAATTCATAATTTCCTAATAAGAAGATGATGATATGAAGGGATGATGGGGAGGATGGGGAGGACGGAAAGTATGTGTCCAAGAGTAAAGAGAAGGTAGAAAAAGATATATGTAGTTTGGAGAATACAAGTTATGATTAGTGTCTTGAGAGACCCTAAAAAGAGAAAGGTATTGGTTAATAGCAAGACATTAAGTATGTATATGGGAGAAGATGATGTGAATAAGCAATAGGGTAATATCTTCCATACAAGGTATCCCACCAAAGATCAAGTTTATAGTATGATCATAGATGCAGGAAGTTATGCAAAAGTAGTTAGTGCAGAATTAGTGACGAAGTTAGGATTGCCAATTATAAAACAATCTAAACTATGCAATTTAAAATGGTTAAATAAGAGTGAAAGGTTTATAGTAACAAAGTAAGTATTATTTTTTTTCCTTAATTAAAGGTACAAAGATGAGGTGTAACGTGATGCGGTGCCTATACATAATAGATATAAGAATTGTTATTCATTTACGATTAATCCTTGCACTAATATAACTAAAGCAAACATATAAAAATAAATTAAACAGTTTTGGAAAAGAAAAAAATAAGAGATAAATACAAGGAGAAAATAGTTAGTTTGATAGTAAGAATAAGGGATGTGAGAGATGCATTCTTGGCCAAGTGGCAAATGTTTTTTCTTATTTAAAAAATTATTTTCTTTCTCTTGATGTTGATGCTAATGATTCTTTGCCTAGGGTTGTTATTTTCACTTATAAAAAGGATAAAGCACTAAATCAATTTTATTTCTGGAAGAGACAAAAGAAATATAAATGAGAACAAATTTGAAAGAGATAAAAGAGATACAAAAATAAGTGAATAAACTTTTGGATAAGGGCTATGTGAGAAAGAGTTTGAGCTTTTGCATCATTCTTTTTTTTTTAATAATAAGTAAGGATAGATCTTATAGAATGTGTGTCGATTGTTTCATAATTATCAAAATCATTATAAAATATAGACGTCATATCCCTAAGTTAAATGAGATGCTTGATGAGTGTATGGTGCATACTTGTTCTCTAAAATTGATCTAGAATTATATTAATATAATATTAAGATTAAAAAAGGTGATGAATAGAAAATTTCCTTTAAAATTAAATATGATTTGTATAACTAGTTAGTAATGTCTTTTATTTTAATAAATTCACTTAAAAACTTATGAGATTAATAAATAATATTTTATGTAAGTTTTTAGGTAAGTTTATTGTTGTTGCTAAATTATTTCTCAATGAGATGGTTAGATTGCATATATTTCTAAGAACAATTACTTTACATAGGAATATTAAAAATGTAATAATTTCTAGTTAGTTAGGTCTTAATTAAGGGTTGTTACCCCCAATGAAGTTTGACTTTTGCTTTTTTTCCTTTATTGATATACAAGCTTCAAGCCTAGTTAATATGATTCTTTTAATTTCATAAAAAGAAGTTAGGAAATAAGTTGTTTTCTACAACTTGCTATTCACAAACCAATGACGAAACTAAGATGATTAAAAGAACTCTAAGTGTTTTATTCCATGCTATTGTTAGTAAGAATCTTAAAACTTGAGAAATGTCGATGACTTTTATTGAGTTTGCTTATAATTATATTTTCCATAATGCTACGGATTATTCTCCTATTGAGATTGTTTATAGATTATTATCTCCTTTGAATTTTACACCTCTCCCTTTAAGAGAAAGATATGGCTTTGATGGAAAGAAGAAAGCTAAATTGGTGAAAAAGCTAAACGAGAAGGCAATGTTGAACATTAAGGAAAGGTCTAACAACACATTAAGAAAGCTAATAAGTGGAGAAAAAAGGTGACACTTGAACCTAGAGATCGAGTTTAGGTATAACTAAGAAAAGAGAGGTTTTCAAGCAAACATAATTCTTCGTTGCAACCAAAAAGAGATGGACCCTTTTAAGTCATAGCAAGAATGAGTATTAATGCTTACAAGATCGACTTACTAAGTCAATTTAGTGTTCATACTATTTTCAGTATTGTTAATTTATCTCCTTTTAATTTTGCATATAAAGATGTTGATTTGAGGACAAATCCTTTTGAGGGGAGAGGAAATGATAAGAATCAAACAACTCAAGCTACATTAGCTTTAAAGTAACATAATCATGAAGAGGGGTTTAGAAAAATTGCAAAGAATTCAAGTGAAGCATCGAAAGTTGTTAGAGATCCATTGAAGGACATTAGAGGATCATTTATAAGAAGTATATCCCAAAAGGCCAAAGAAACTCTTAATGATCTAATGGTGGATCTTTATGCAAGGAGTGAAGCTTTGTTACTTTAAAATATTGAAGCCAAGTTATAATTTTGATTCAAGTGAAAAAAAAAGCTTTAAAAACAAGTTACAAAATATAACTGGTGTTGCTGTTATATTAGTGAGCAACATCAATCATATACTGACTTTTCTAAAGGTTTGAAAAAAAGAACTTAACCGATACCCATAAAATTCTAAAATGAAATTGACACTGAACTAAATCCTAAACAAGTGCCAGACTCATGATTTAGTTGTTTATGGCTTTGAAAATTTAAAATGTTATTTCATTTTTAGACTTTATTCTTTGGATTTTTATATCCCTAAGATTTTATGCCTATAAAAAGGTAATTTGTAGATGTAATAGAAAGAACACATCATTATTACTGTTTAATTGAGGATACTTAGAAAAAAAATACTTTATTCTTTGATTAGAGAAGATCTTATTTAGGTTCCCTAACAACTTATGTTCTTATTTAACTTACTAGTGACAATCAACCTTAAAATCTTTTCAGTCTCATCCTACCTTTTTTATGAGAATGGCAATTTATATCCTTTTTTTGTATTGAGTTTATGTTTTTGAATCAAATTGTCTTGACAAAATGATCATTAGTCTTGTTCATATTAATATCAAATTTCATTGATTCTATTAGAGAGGGTTGTATCATTAACCATCACCATTTTCACTGCTCTCTTTTTAAAGATATCTTCATCGAATGGTTGTACTTATTTATGGTCTTCATGATCCTATTAGAATACTTGTTTACTCATTTAGTCTCCTTCATAAACTCCTTTCTCAAATTCAACACTTTCAGTTGTTTGGTTTATCGTACCCTTGAAATTCATGTTTGAGTTTGCTTACTTACCTCTCAAGCTACTATTAATGTGAAGATTTTCTTTCTTTAGTATACTTATGAAAATAGTGCCATTATAATAGGCTTAGCAAAACAAATCAAGTGCTGCTCGACCTAACACGAAATCAATAGGCTCGGGCTAGTTTGTTCAAGCTCAAAACTTTTTTAAAAACATTTTTTTTTCAAATTTTAAATTAAAAAGAAAAATTTTTTTGGATCCAGCTTGAGCCCAGGCTAGTCGATTGTCATCCTTACACCATAGGATTATTCCTTAATGATAAAGGTGACTTTTGATTTTTGACACCTTTTAGTAGGCTTTTGTGGTTTGCTTTGGAATAAATTACTTTGGATCTCGCGTAATTTGGAACTTTTTACTTTAATCACTTATTTTTAAAGTTATGTTTTTAATATCATTCGTATCTCTCGATATTATCTTTTATTAAAAAATGTGAAATAACATTGTATTACTTATGTAGGTGTTACATAACACACTTGTCTTGGTCATGCCACATGATACAAGCAATATGACTATAATTCACTATTCTCTTTTAAGTTTTTAATGGATAATGACATCAAAGATACGGATGATACAAACATATAATTTTAAGAGAATAAATGATAATTTCTAAAAATTAAATAATAAAATAAAAAAGTGCAAATTGGTGTAATTGAATCTTTAACTTTATAATTTTTTTTTGATGTAATTAAATCTTTAATTTTTTATGAAGGGCTACCTTGCTGGTTTTCTCTCACTCATAGGTTCTTTAAAAATTAAAGAAGACTCTTATATTAGTTACTAGAACTTTACAAAGAAATAAGAGTTAAAAAAAGTTGTTTTAGAGAAAATATAAACCGAATCATTATCTATCAATACAAAAAAATTATAAGACAATCCTAGGTCAAGAACTACTTTTCTAAAATTTTGATAATATGCTTCAAACTATGTTGCACCATTTATTTAATAATTACATTCATCATTCATCATTCATCAGAAAATATAGAATTAGATTGTCAGATTTTTATTGAAAAACACAACAAAATATTTTTAAGGCTACAATATCGTCATAACAAATTTGTAGCAGCTTCCTCACTTTTTCTGAGGTCTGATAACTATAACATGTAAAAAAAAAAAATGCTACTGTTGATCTGACCAATCTAACCGCAGAATGTAACATTTCCATGTTTTTAGTAAATTAAACATCCCTGCCAGGAAGCAGTGGCTGAACAAGTAATGACTTGCCTGGACCTTTGGCTTGACTGTTCTCAGACACAAGGGAACTTGCATCTATTGTTTCCGCTAGCTTGATTTCTTCACCTTTTCCCCAAACAACTAGGTAAAGACCAACAATTATTAACACTGCTCCCATGATGCTGCACGTTCAAATTTTCAACAGAGAAATGCTTGTAAAATTGTCTGCAGATAAACTCACCACACTGTCTTGAAGGCAGCGCTTTGGAGGTGGAGGACCAGAATTCAAAGAGAATAGAAACAGACTTCTTTCAGGATACAGAGCTTACCCTCCTAAATGGAATTCTTCACCCAGAGCAACAGAAGCCATTATGGCTACCAGCATGGTCTGCATAGGCAGATAGCCAGAAACGAACACGGGTCCTCCCTTCTGTATGACCCATATCTGGATAGTGAATCCCAAACCTGAAACAATCAACCCCTGCAAACTGCCCTATTCAGTAAAACATTTTGTAATGTACGCAAAGATTGTAAATCAATCACCATTGGTGAGCCACACTATTACTAGCGTTAGTTACGAACCGCATAGAAGACACTAAAGAGCTCGCCAGCTGATTGAATTTTCCAGGATTGATAATCTCTCTCAGTGCTGACTGCAATTGCCAAAAGCTGCAGAATACCGAAGAAGCAAGTAAATGAATAAACTGTAAACCGAGCAGGGAACTTCTTTAACAGGATCGCTTGTAATACAATCCAGCCGGACCAACATAAACAGTGACCTAGACAACAGATGCAACCCAAGGTCCAGTTTTTCGAATTGGCATCTCCTAATGCAGACAACAGATGTGATTGGCCTGAAGGCGAATTTGACCCGTAGACAATTGGCCCCTTGTAAAGGGTTATAACTGTAGCTCCAAGGAAGGAAGTTGCAGTACCAAGAACCTTAGCTACCCCATCTCTCCTGTTGAAATGGACCTGCTCCAATCTGGAAACCATGTTAGTGCTTTAAGATGCTTTCCCATTAAAGGAGTAAAGTTGAAAAGGTTGCATTAGCATACCCGAGTAAGATTGCAAAGACAAAGGTCAAAGCAGGAACGGCATTCTCAATAGCAGAAGAAAAGGTGGGTGAGGTGTTGTCCAAACCTACTAGGTAAAACACCTGATTTGATGTTATGCTGCCACAAAAGCATTTTCTATTTTCAGAAGAAAACAAGGGCCAAATTTTGCAAAAAGTTGGGGCGCTAGACAGGATCATTCATACCCAACAAATCCAATGAGAATTAGCTGTATCAGGACAGAAGTGGTAAGAATTGGCCTCTCTTTCCTACAGAAAACAACAAAAGACCACAGTTGTGATGACCATCGGTAAGATCTGAAACTACCTGTTAGATCAAAACTGAATTGAGACAGTTTCTGGACACAGGAGGGTATAGCTAAAGAACGTACTTTTCCAGGAAATAAGCTAAAGGAGCGAGCAGAACCAGGGCAATCATGTTCCTATAAACTGGGAAGACGAGTTTGCTTATGCCCAAGTTAAGTGCAGCTCTCAAGATGACATGGTTCCCTGCATAGCCCAACTGGAAGATTGTCATAGCCAAGTGCAGTTTGGTCTGCTCAGATGCAGAACACATCCTGTTAATTGCAACTGCAGAATCACAAGATCAATGAATCAAATTAAGAGCTGCGCCTCCAAGGCTGCCAAAGGCACTTGTTAATGTCTTTAATATTTGAGTCACAGCAGATGATCTATTAAAAGTATTAATGAACTGACATGGACGCTTGATCAAGCTGGAGGACTGAAAAGAAATAGATCAGAAATTTAGTATTAATGAATTATAATATATATAATATTATATAAAGCGTCAATTAATTAACACTGAGACTGTCATTTATTACAGATACAGTGTACTGTATCAACTCAATAAGTTAAACAGTGTATGCATCCTTCTCCCTCTTCTTGTAGTTGCAGCTTCCACTGTTTACTCATTGAGAATCCAGATATTGGCATCAGTCCCCCTCCAAAATGAGGAAACGAGATTTGGCCATTCTCATGCTCTCCGCTTTCGCCATTTTCTTCTCGCTCCAGGTAGCTCTCTTAAACCCTATGAACAATTACTGTTCCCTATTCTCGATGATGTACTTGAGATGGATTTTTGATATAATTTTGTAGCACGAGGGTGATTTTCAATTCAGGGAGGCCTGGTTTCACCTCTTCGATGATTACCCAATCAAATACGAAGCCGAACGCCTCCCTCCTTCGATCGTTTCCGACCTTAACGGCGACGGAAAGAAAGAAGTGTTCGTCGCCACCCACGACGCCAAAATTCAGGTTCGAAGAACTGGTTTTTCTTTTATTGTTTTTCTCATAATTATTTTGGCTGAAGAGGAAAACTGTTACTTTTAGGTTTTGGAGCCGCACTGGAGGAAAGTGGACGAGGGTTTCAGCGAATCGAGAGTGATTGCGGAGGTCTCGCTGTTGCCTGACAAAGTTCGGGTTGCGAGTGGTAGGCGTGCAGTGGCTATGGCCACTGGTGTTATAGACAAAATCTATAAGCAAGGGCAGCCACTCAAGCAGGTTTTGGTAGTTGTTACTTCCGGTTGGTCGGTCATGTGCTTTGATCACAACCTCAAGAAGCTTTGGGAAAAGAATCTGCAGGTTTGGAAAAATTGATGGTGTTTTATGTGCAAATTATCGTAACTTGGGGTGATTATGATTATCTTTCTATGCAGGAGGATTTTCCGCATAATGCTCACCACAGGGAGGTTGCCATTTCGATCAGTAATTATACCTTGAAGCATGCGGATACGGGATTGATTATTGTCGGTGGTAGAATGGAAAAGCAGCCCCATGTGAGTTTTTCTTTTCTTTGTTTCACAAATGTGTTTATTACTGGTTGATAAAGTTTTTATGATCTTTGGCCCTAGTATCAAATTTAGTTGACGCCCTTTTGTGCATCTTTTTCTACCATTTCAGCTTTACTTAGATCCCTTTGAAGAGATCGGTATAGCTGAAAAAAATGCTGAGCGGCACAGAAGAAGTGCTAGTGAGAAGGAGGTGAAAACATTTGTCTTGTGATTCTATTTTCTTCATATATACAGTTCCTTTATATAGATATACGTGAAGTTTCAAGCTGAGTATAATTATATGGGAATACAAGACATACAATTTTCTGAAATGCCTTAAAGATAGCTCCAGATCCAGCAAGTTGATATCTTTTGTTTCTTTTGCTTTTTGGGCAATGGATTTTTAACAATCTATTGATTCTTACAGGATTCAGAGAACACTGGAACTGTGGATCTACGCCATTTTGCTTTTTTTGCTTTTGCTGGTCGAAGTGGTGAAATCCGTTGGAGTAGAAAGAATGAGGTGGCAAATTTATCTGTTGTTGAACTTGCGGTTGGCCTATTTGCAGTTATATCTAGGTTTAGTTTTAAGGGCATGTACTTTTCCAATAGCAAAGCCAAAATTTTGATATTTTGATACTCTTCAAAAATGTCCGGTTCATGCAAAGTTTCTTACAGCTTGTTATTATAGTTCTAATCTCAAAACATCTTTAAGTATTTGTTCATCCAACCAGGGCATTCCTTTAGAAATAGCTAACCTGATGACTGGATGATATAACAAAATTCAACTTTCAGGATCTGTCTTATCGTCTTTGTCATTGTTATTCTGCTGTTGTATAGGTGTGATTTTTCTAGAAAAATCTGTTGGGCTTAATTTTCATTTGTTCAAAACTTATATGAAAAATGCTAACCATATTTTATATATAGGGACAATCTAAGGAATGGCTGAAATAAATGAGGTGCAAACAACCCAATGTGTGCATGTACTAGTAAACAACTACTTTTAATGGCAACTTCTTACTGGAAGTTACTTGTTGTGCTAGCACAGAATTTGTTAAATTTACCTTCATAAGCATTGCTCCAGTTACTGGTATCACTGTCTCCTCATTTACTCTATATTTTCTGTTGATGCAGAATATTGAAGCACAATCTTTAGATGCGTCTCAGTTGATTCCACAGCATAACTACAAGCTTGATGTGCAGGCTTTAAATACCAGACATCCTGGAGAGGTATCCTCTTATGCAATTCTGGACTGGGATAACTATGGTTCAGTACTGCTCACTGATGGTAGAAAGCAAACTTCATGTCATGGATAATACTCTAGTCATTTGGAAAAATGGTGCAAGGTTGACATGAGGCTGATAATAACTTAGTTCTGTAGATGTATTTGTTAGGGTTATTGTTGTCACCATTTTTCCCTTTTTTGGCATCTGTTTAGATTGATTGTTTGGTAAATGCAGTCTTCCAGATCAGCTTCTTTGATTAATTTAAACCATTTCTAATCTGCACCAAAAACCAACCCTCACGAGAGAAGGGGATTGTAGGGTGTTCTATCCACTTTGTGAAGCTTTTTCCTAAAGTAGTTATTTCCATTTGGATTTTAATTCCATTGTAAATAAAAGCGTGCTTATGCAAATTAAATGTTAGTTTGAATGCAGAGAATTCAGGGAATCAATTCTTGGAGTTTTGCCACATCATTGGGTAAGCATTTTGGAAGTAATCTTTCCATGATTCAGCTAGTTGTATAATCTGGGAGCTACAATCTCTTTATTAGGATAGGAGAGAGGATACTGTATTGCAGTTGGCACACTTCAGGCGTCACAAAAGGAAAACATTGAAAAAAGTACCTGGAAAGACAACAAACTATCCTTTCCAAAAGCCTGAAGAGAATCATCCTCCAGGGAAGGATTCGACTAAAAAAATTTCAAATTTGATTGGAAAAGCTGCCAATTATGCGGGCTCGGCAAAATCTAAAAAGGTAAATCTACTGAGTTTGTCTTTGTGCAGGTTGTGCTTGAGTCTTGAGAAATTTATGCCATTGTTGTGTAATTTTTGTCTTCTTGATCCCATTCAAGTTCTAGCTTTTGGATTTCTGACGAATAACACCTTTCGTATATATTACCATTATCTTATTATTGTTTTGAGCACTATAATTTGTTACTGGTCTGGACAAAAAGCAACAAATGAGAAGTTGTTAGAAATCCCTAAACCTCACTAGGGGCGGGCGCATCATTACAGTGGATATGATCACTTAACTCGCCAATCAAATCTTATCTTATAGATTTCCGTATCTTTTCATTGACTCTTTGACTTTGCTTTTGTAGCCGGTAACTTATATTCCAACCATAACAAACTACACCCAGCTATGGTGGGTTCCTAATGTTGTTGTGGCTCACCAAAAAGAAGGGATAGAAGCTGTTCATTTGGCATCTGGTCGTACCATTTGCAAGGTAACTCTTAAGCATGTGATGCTTTTGCCATTTTTTTTGGGTTACTTTTCAATAGGCTATTTGCTGCCTTATGAAAAGGTCCTAATGGGGTTGGGAAGGCAATACGTCAAAATGTTATTGTTAATGTTAGGTAAGAATGTCCTCTTTTTATCCGAAGAACTACTTTTGAAAGATGTTAAAAGTGCCTGCCTATGTATGTCGTGTCTTATTCTGCACATTCTTAAAAAGAGATTGAAATTCCACCAATGTCGACAGCTTCATCTCCAAGAAGGTGGCCTTCATGCTGATATTAATGGGGATGGAGTCCTTGACCATGTTCAGGTAAATTGATTGACCTCTCATTCTCCAAACCATTACTTATATAAATTAATACGGCAATGACATTTGGGTTTCTATTTATGTCCTGGATCTTAGGCTGACTACACATGCTCTAATTAGGCCCAATGGAAACTGCTTGTGGCATTATACTAAACTTGGACTCACTGCTTTTGGATCTTTTCTATTGTGCTAAACACCATCATAAGTACAAACCCTGTACGCAGTGAACCTTTTTTGTTTCTTTTGTTTCCGCTGTTTTTGTTAAAGTCTCCATAAGTGAGATCCAAAAAGGTAGATAAAATGATGATGGATCACTAATTTTGGTAATATGTTTTTTTTTTTAATATAAAGCAAAAAACTTTCCTGGAAAAGGTGGCTGGAATATTTTAGTGTTAAATGGAAACATAACTATTACATTTCCTTCTTTTTTAGGCTGTTGGTGGAAATGGAGCTGAGAAAACTGTTGTTAGTAGATCCATGGAAGTGCTGCGTCCCTGTTGGGCTGTTGCAACTTCTGGTGTACCAGTGCGGGAGCAACTTTTTAATGCTTCCATATGTCATCATTCCCCACTTAACTTCTTTCATCATGGAGAGTTCTCAAGAAATTATGGTCGGCCTGATGTGTCTGCTTTAGAGGTGGCTACTCCCATTCTCATTCCAAAAAGTGATGGCCATTGGCATCGGAAGGGAAGTCATGGTGATGTCGTGTTCTTAACCAATCGTGGGGAGGTATGACTTTATCTAGAGTTTGTTTCATGGTATAATATAACCGAAGTTCATCAAGAATTATTTGCTTTTAGTTATCAACTATTTTTACTGCCTTTGAAAATTTTGAGAGTAAGTCTGCTCTATATAATTGAGTACTGATCATTATGTTGTCTCAAGGTTTTAAGTTTTTGGTGGAATACTCGTATGAACACGATGGGGAAGTTGCTAATGAGATTGATGTAACTAAATGATTGCGTTCAATATTATTCATCCCCATATAATCACCGTTAGGATCATCACTTGTACTGCCTATATTGCATCTTACCATGATTGGTGCGGTCAACGTTTCAGGTGACATGCTACTCTCCTGGGTTGCATGGCCATGATGCTGTTTGGCAATGGCAGCTCTTGACAGATGCTACGTGGTCAAATCTTCCTTCACCATCTGGCATGATGGAAGCTGGCACAGTGGTTCCCACGCTGAAGGCTTTCTCTTTGCGAGCGCATGACAATCAACAAATGATACTTGCAGCAGGAGATCAAGAGGCAGTGGTGATATCTCATAGGGGAAGTAGACAAACGTCCATTGATCTTCCTGCACCTCCAACCCATGCCTTGATCTGTGATGATTTCTCGAATGACGGACTTACTGACCTCATTGTCATGACATCAAATGGGGTGTATGGGTTTGTCCAGACCAGGACACCAGGTGCTCTATTCTTCAGCACTCTGGTAGGCTGTCTTCTAATGGTCATGGGCATCATCTTTGTCACTCAGCACTTGAATTCCATTAAGGGGAAGCCGCGGCTTGCATCTGTTCATTGATGAAAACAACCTATTGATGCTTATGTTGTAAAAGAATTAACGCGTACAAGCTCAGAAAGCAGAGAGGAGTTACATTTAGGATTTTGTAAGGCGAAGTAAATCAAGATCTTCAGAGCAGGCATAAACTGAGAAAACCATGAGTTCCCGTTGAAAGGAATTCATGGAATACTTGATCTTAGGTCAGACTTCGAGCTAAACCGACGGTTTATGTATAAAATTTTTACCACTTACTATACGAGATGGTTCTTTTTGCAATTGATTGTCGTGTTCTACCTTAGAAACTTAAAGAAAATTACAAAGACTTAACATCTTCTGTTCACTAAATTACATGTTAAAAGAGTGAAAGATTGATAATTTGGACCTTCTGACATGAATACATGCTTTGCTTGTGTAGATTCTGTTCCAGATGCTCGTCTCGTGATGTTGCCATTTTTATTCGTTTACAAGAAATGATCGACCCGTTTAATTTTACATGTCTCCAAAACAGATTGTTTAGGCCGATAACCCATTAGCCTCAAGAAATCTTTCATACAAGCATTATGTTCCTGCACTAGTTAACGGATTTGGAGTTTGGACCCATAGCAAGCATCCGGATGCAGAGATAGAGAAGAGGAAGAACCCATAGCAAGGATCCGGATGCAGAGATAGAGAAGAGGAAGAGCGCAATTTGCGAGAAGCAAAGGAACATAGATAGTGGCTGATACCATGCAAGAAAACTTGGTAGAGATGATGAAAGATATTTCTTTTCATATCATGTAACGAGCTTTCGGAAGGTTTATATACAATTATCCTCCTAATGCTATTGGCTGGCAGAAAACAGCAGAGAATAACGAAATTGTTGGCTATGCTAGAATAACGAAAATGTTGGCTAAGCTATGATATTGGAGCACACAATGTACAGAGACGAAAAAGGACGGGCGAACTTGGCACAGATGGTGGACTTTCCTGCAGAAAACACACAAGAGCAGAATCTGGAAAAACCATGGAATGGAGGGATAACTTCAGATTTAGCAAGCTTCATTTAACAAGAAATAAGCAAGGCAATTAAAGGCAAGACTGCAGGGGAGGTAAAATACTCAGGCTTTCAAAATTATGCAGGTAATGCTACTCACTCTGTGAACATGACATCTAACTATCCTAATTCCTAGGTTATTGATTCGGGTGCTTCCACACACATGATAAATGACCTGAAGCTTTGCACTGGATATGAAGCTAACACAAATGCGTATGATCATGTGATTCTTCCTGATGGGACTAAGTAAGAAGTTGCTCACATTGGTCATGCATAAATAAGGGACAAAATCATTCTCAAAGAAATATTACATATGCCCAACTTCTTCAAAAACTTGTTGTCAGTTAATAAGCTCACTACACAGAAAGAAATAGCTGCTATTTTTCTATTTAACAAGATGTTTTTGCAGGACCTTCGGACTAATGATGTCATTGCAATCATCAAGGCAGTGAACGGACTGTATGAGTTGACTCCCAAAACCTTCCTATCATCCAATACCCTAAAAGGTCTCTCTTTGGAATTTCACAATTCTAAAAATATTGCTCTCAATGTTACAATAGCTTTTGATTTATGGAATTCTAGGTTAGGGCATGTATCCAAAGAAAAATTACAACACATCAATGAAATCAAAGTTTCTGTTCCACATAAACATGAGTGTCAAATATGTCCTTTAGCCAAACAGCATAGAAAACTCTTTCCTAAACATGAGATACACACAAGTAGACCTTTTGAAATCATTCACATGGACCTATGGGGACCCTACAATGTTCCTACTATGAATGGTTCACATTACTTCCTCACAATCGTGGATGATTTCACTAGAGCCACTTGGACTTTTGTACTTAAACACAAACACCAAACCCAACTAACCATACTACAGTTTCTCAAAAATATTGAGAGACAATTCAGCACCCAAATAATGAAAGTACAGACAGATAATGGGAGGGAATTCATTAACCAAGAATGCACCAACATGTTCAAAGAAATGGGAATTCAACATCAAAAAAGCAACCCATACACACCACAACAGAATGGGGTAGTGGAAATCAAACATAAGCATTTACTTCAAATTACTAGAGCCCTACTCTTCCAAGCTAAGTTACCTAAGGGATATTGGGGAGAAGCATTGCTTACGACTACATACCTTATAAACCGAATTCCAACCAAAGTTCTGGGATGGATTAGCCTTTTTGAAAAATTGCACAAGAGAAGACCTACGTATGAGCTTTTGAGAACCTTCGGGTGCTTATGCTTTGCATTGGACAAGACACCAAACAGAACCAAGTTAGATCCTAGATCAAAAAGATGCATTTTTCTTGGGTACATGCCAGATTATAAGGCTTATAGGATCATGGACCTAGACACCAAAGTAGTTTTTGTATCCAGAGATGTGATGTTTTATGAGAGCAACTTTCCATATACAGATCCAAACCTAAACACTGCACAAATACCAGATCCCCTATTCTCAAGTATGCTGACCAATGAAGAAGCAGATTATCCTACACAAATACCTACCATAGCTACCACACCACAAGCAGAAACAAGTTCCCAACCATTGGACCATTACATACTCGATAATTCACCAAATCAAGACACAATACCAATTGTTCCCACGCAAAGAAGAAGCAGCAGAACCCACATACCTCCAAAATACCTGCAAGATTATGTTCTTCAAGCCACAGCACAACAGTCCACTCACTCCCTTGATGATGACAATGTTACATCACAAATTTGTTGTCCTGCAGGAATAAATGGAGAAGGATTAAAGCAACTCAACATCAAGCACATCAGTAATTACAGCACTTTCATAGGTAATGTATCTAGAATTTTTGAGTCATTGTCATATGAGACTGCTAGCCAAGACAATCGGTGGGTAAACTCCATGAATGAACAATTAACTGCATTGGAGAAGAATGGAACTTGGAAACTTACAGAATTACCTAAAGGGAAGAAAGCCATAACCTCAAAGTGGGTTTACAAGGTAAAAAGGAATTCGGATGGAACAGTGGCAAAATTGAAGTCTAGGCTTGTAGCCAAGGGTTTCTGTCAACAGGAAGGGGCTGACTACTCTGAAATTTTTTCTCCCGTGGCAAAGATGGTAACAATCCGAATTTCTCTGGCTATGGCTGCCTCTAAGAAATGGCCAATACACCAATGTGATATCAATGATGCTTTCCTCCATGGTTACCTAGAGGAAGAGCTCTATATGCTACCATCGAAAGGCTACAATGCAGTTAAGGAAGGCCAGGTATGCCGACTACTTAAATCAATTTATGGGTTAAAACAGGCTGGGAGACAGTGGCATAAGGAATTGTCCTCAAAATTATTCACCATGCAGTTCACTAAGTCTGAAGCAGATCATTGTCTATACACTAGGGGCACAAGAGACAACTTTGTGGCAGTAATTATATATGTGGATGACATATTAATTACAGGTGCAAATGAAGAACACATAGTCTCGGTTAAGAAAGCCTTGAATTCGGAGTTCACTATCAAGGATCTTGGTTATGCAAAATTCTTCTTGGGAATTGAAATTGCCAGAGCACAAAATGGAATGATACTTACCCAAGGAAAGTATATCCGGGACATCCTCCATGAAACTGGACTGATGGATTGTACACTGTGTGCCACACCCATAGTGCCTGGAACAAAATTAACTATCGAAAATGGTGATTTGCTTGCCAAACCAGAAGAATACAGAAGAGTAGTGGGGAGACTACAATACTTAGGGTTTACCAGACCGGACATCACATATGTCACTCAGCAACTCAGTCAATTCATGTGTAACCCTAGACTACCGCACTGGGAGGCAGTCAAAAGAGTACTAAAATATTTAAAGTGAACACAAAACCTGGGAATTTTCTACGCAGCGGAGGAAAGCCCTAACCTTGTCGCCTACTCCGACTAGGACTGGGGCAGCTGTGTCTTCTCCCGCCGTTCTCTAACAGGGTTCTGCGTCTTCCTCAAAAAATCGCTGATCTCCTGGAAAACAAAAAAACAATCCACAATGAGTCGCTCCTCAACTGAATCGGAATATCGAAGCCTTGCCTCGACTACCTTTGAACTCAAGTGGATCACCCAGATCTTAGACACTTTCCAGCTTAAAATCAAGAGACCCATACCTTTGTTTTGCGATAACCAGGCTGCGATCTACATCTCTAGAAATCCAGTTTTCCACGAGAGGACGAAACACCTTGAGATCGATCTTCATCTGGTGCGTGACTGCATCAATCTAGGTTTCTTGGATCTGAAGCACGTGCACACCTCTCGATAACTCGCAGATGTCTTCACAAAGGCTCTGACCGCACGAATGTTCTCGAATCTTATTTGCAAGCTCGGAGTTGTTGGTTTTCACCCACAACTTTGGCTTGTGCGGGGTGTGTTAGAAGACCCAAGTCAAGATATGGGCTTTACTTAATACGCAGCAGGCCCTCCTTTTATTTCTTTTGTTGTCCTGGTCCAGTGGTCCCCCTTTTCATTTTGTACTTTCCCTTTATTTGTCTTTTCCTCCTGTACATATGCTTTTTTGTCTCTGTACATTGTGTGCTCCAGTACCATAGCTTAGCCAACATTTTCATTATTCTAGCATAGCCAACATTTTCGTTATTCTCTGCTGTTTTCTGCCAGCCAATAGCATTAGGAGGATAATTGTATATAAACCTTCCGAAAGCTCATTACATGATATGAAAAGAAATCTCTTTCATCATCTCTACCAAGTTTTATTGCAGTGGCGATTACGAGGAAATGTAAAAAATGAAAAACATGAAAAGGGTCACCAAGAAAATTTGTGACAGTGCCATATTACTATTTTGGGCGGTGCGGGTGCTTTAACGGAGGCAAATCTCTAACGAGTAACGCCAACTCCTATTTAGTAAAAAAGGTTCAAGTGGGAGGGAAGTGATTTAAGTTCATTTCCTAATTTCGTGAAATTCTTATAAATAAAATTTGATTTAACCTCTTAGGCATTTATCCCAACTTGAGAATTTTGTTGACTGTAACAGTTTAACTCAGGGTAGACTTAATCCTCTCCTCTAGTTTTAGTTCACTTTAGTCATGCCAGAAAGTCCTCGCTTGGTCTAACCTGAACCTATTCACTTCCATCCAAGTTCAGATTTTTTTTTTTTAAATTTTGAGCTTTGAGTTGAATTTGAGCTCAAACTATCCCTCTCAAAATTGGAAATTTACTGAAAATGATATCATTTTTTTTTCATGAATTCTTAATTCTATTTCCAAAGATCGAATTGACACTAACGTATATTACTTGCTAAAGGGATTAGCTGCAAAGGAGGATAACTTCTTTTACACAAATGCTTACTAAACAGAGCCAACGTAGGATTGGGATGAGTTAGGTTGTTTGGATCCACTGCTACAATGTAGATGTGGTGCTGTGAAGCAAGCAATAGACTTGCGTAGCTTTTGATAAATGAAAGAACAAGTTAAAACTTAACTATTTCTTCAAGATCCTTTACCCTGAATTATTAAAGAGTATTTTATGATTCCAAGGATGGTATCACAGCAATAAAATCAAACTCATTAGAAAGTAACGGAAAGCCATTACACATTGTCATAGGAAAAGTCAAAGAATCATTAAGCAGGGAAGGTTGATTCGCACGAGTGAATGATAATAAAAATGAGAATGAATATATTGAAGAATGAGAATAAATATTATCGTTATAATTATGATGATTGGTTAAAAGAAATGAATGATTACCATTACTATTAATAATAGTTTTGTGAAAATATTGAGAAATAGAAATTTATTATATTTTAATTAATTAATTAATTACAATATTGTAATTAATTTTAATTAATTATATTGTATCTAATTAATTAATTATATTTTAATTAATTAATTAATTATTAATAATAATATTTTAATTAATTAGATTGTAATTTATTATTTTAATTAATTAATTACAATTTTTAAACTAATTAATGAATTATATTCTAATTAATTATATTATAATTAATTAATTACAATATTTTAATGTAACATCCCATCACCGATGGGAAGGGTATATTGGTGATTGGGGACAGGCTAGTTGTTTGCATTGCATATTTTGATGTGAACATTTATTTGACCTCTAATTATAGAGGAATGAGATATTTTGCACATGCACTTATATGTACATGCATTCATGACAATTCCCGGCATTTAA
>JANJEY010000236.1:16201103-16211612 GCA_024703695.1 Erythroxylum cataractarum
TAGGCTACATTATGTCTTGTGAACCCCACTAATAACTTTAAAAATATGTATATTTATTAAAAATAAATATAAATAAATAAAGTGTTAATTTATTTTTTAATTTGTCCGGTGGGACCTACTATGCCACTAGTCGACATGTAGCAGTGGAGTCCACCAATAGATTTAAAAAAAAAAAGTATTGTATTAGCGATGACTTGACATTCAATTAACAAAAATTTGTCTCCGTTAAAATTTTCATATGTTGAGAGCCAATTTTGAACGTTTTGAAAATAGTAAATTTGAACTTAAATGCTCTGAAACATTAAGAAAATTATATTATGATAAAAATCATGAGGTTGAAATTGCAATTTTTGCTTATATTCTTTCATCCCACTTTCTAACCTAAGATTTAGGGTTCAAATGTGGGCTCAAATTTGTGATTCTTGTTTACAGGTTAAATCATTGTTACGAGTTCTTGGCCTAAATTCGGTACCGAATTTTAAATTTTAGTACCGGATTTAAATACCGATTGGTACCAGCTAATTTTGGTTATATTGGTCGGTACCAGCCGGTATTCAAAATACCGGTCAAATACCAGTCAGTACTGAAGATTTTAAAAAATTGGGAAACTTTTTGCAAAATTTTCAAAAAATTTCAAAATTTCCCTCCTACCTCTCCTTCCTCCCTTTTTTTCAAAGTTTTTAAAATAATAATAAATATTTTATTACTAATAATAATTATAGATTAAATAAAACTTAAAAATACATTATTTTTATTTTTATTACTAATAAATTATTTTTATTTAAATTTATTTTAATATTTATATAATATTTATTAATAAATACTAATAAGTTAGTTTATAAATAATAATTTTAAAATTATTTATTTCATAAAATAAATAATTTTAAAATTATTATTTATAAACTAATTTATTAGTATTTATTAATAAATATTATATAAAATATTAAAATCAATTTAAATAAAAATAATTTATTAGTAAAAAAATAATTTATTTTTAAGTTTTATTTAATTGATAATTATGATTAGTAATAAAATATTTACTATTATTTTAAAAACTTTGGAAAAAAGGGAGGGGAGGAGAGGTTGGAGGGAGGAGAGGGAAATTTTAAAATTTTTTTAAATTTTGCAAAAAAGTCCCCTAATTTTTTTTAAAATTTTCAGTACCGGTCGATATTTGACCAGTATTTTGAATACCGGCTGGTATCGACTGGTATTTTGTACCGGTATCGGTTTCTTATCGGTACAGTACGGTAATCAAAACAATGCACACAGGATTGGAATACATTAACAAAAATAGACAATCTTGTTCCCTGGTCTTCTTTTATGCTAACCTATACATTAATTACTTCTTCTTTTATGTACATTAATTAACTTAATGTCAATTCTATGAGTAGTTATTGTTAAGTTGTGTATTATGATATTTTAAACATTATTTGTAATTTGACATCTCTGATTATTTGAAGAAGATTATTATGATGAGGATTTTATCTTATGTGAGACTCTTTACAGATGAGGTTTATTTAGAATAAAAATCTCAATCATGATAAGATTTAATTGAAATCAAATCACCATATCTTGACTAAGATTAGATATAAAATTTTGGTGATTTTTGGACTTTTATTTGAGAGCCTGTTTTGGAGATAAAGGTTATCTAATTTGGTTGAATTTTTGGAGATTTTTTTGACCATTGCAGTTGGGATTCTGGCTGTGATTTATATGATATGTGGGTTGTAGTGTTGTGACTTTTGGGTGAAATAACGATAAGCAATGTGTGACTTGGAAGCTAAAATTTTATGATTTTTAATGATATTTTGGAACTGATTTTATGATATAATTATCCAACTTGGCAGTTGTGTTTCTTTGGCTTTGAGAGGCCACTGTTGGGATGTTTTGTTGCAGAGTGTGTGAATTTTTTGCATAGCTAAGCTGTTGATTTTTAGGGAAAACATACAGAAAAAATGTTCCATTGTGTAATTGCATCTCTTTGTATTTCTAATGCATTTTATGGGGTTCGATGTTATCATTTTGGGCAGTTGTTGTTGTATTTTTGTGTGAAAAACTTCCAGTAATATTGGTGTCTTTGCAGTCCTTTGTGTATGCATTTCGGTGAAAAAATATTTATTGATTTGAAATGTTTTGTGGTTATTGTGTGTGGAATTTTCAGTGATGATATTGATGTCTCACAACAAATCTTTCGATGGACAACTTTATATTAATGCCTTACAACAAATCTTTCAATGGACAACTTCTCTTTCTTTTGTTGATGAAGCAACATATTTAAGGTAGTTGCTTTTTATCTCAAGTGTTGTCTTTGTTTATGTTGATTATTGTTTAATAACTTGAGTTATTTATTTCGTATCGTTATCATTAAACATTGTTAAGATCCTATGTTGAGGTTAGCACGAAATGGTCGTGTTATTGGGTGTGAAATACTTTTAGGGACAATAAAGACAAGAGACAATGTCGAGGGTTGAGTGAATCAGCTCAGTAAGGCCTTGTATAAAATTATTGTCATCAGTGAAAATATTAGGTTGGGTGAGGGCCCCGAAGATGTAGACAAGATGTGTCGAATTGTCTTACCAAAATTTGGTGTTAATTTTTTATTTGCATTTGCGCATTTAATCTTTTTTTGTTTTTGATTGTGATAAAAATAATAGCGGCCAAATTAGAAATTTCAGAAAACTATTACACCTCTTTGAAAATTTTCAATTGGTATTAAAGAAGGTCACCAAATCAAAACTTAGTACATCAAGTTGGTGCAAATCTATGCTTCGCAAGTATAGTTGTAAAAGAAGGGGCATCAATCATCAGGCCACCATTATTAGATGGTTCAAATTATCCTACGTGGAAATCATAGATGAGAGTGTTCATTCAGGCACAAAAAATAAAAGCATGAAACTTGATTTTAAATTGCTGGACATAGCCAATGATGACTAATGAAAAGGGAGAAACGGTGCATAAAAATGCATATAAGCGGACAAAGGTTGAAGAAGAGAGAGCGCTTGAAAAATTTCAAGCTCTGCACATCATCTTCAATGCAGTTGATGAAGATAGTTTTGCTATGATATCGCCTGTTAATCAGAAAAAAGAAGTACGAGACACTTTACAAATTATACATGAGGGATCAAAATCTAAGATAGCCTCAAAACTTCAGATTTTAGCTGTGAGATTTGAAGATCTGAAGATGGACGAGAGTGAAACTAGTGGAGACTTCCATGAAAGATTGCGTGACATAGCGAATCAAGCACATCAACTCAAGAAGAAATGCCCTAACCTAAAACTGGTTAAGAAGACATTGTGATCATTACCTTTGAAGTTCATACTAAAAATTGCAACAATCGAGGAGGCTCATGATATTAATAAATTGTCATTGGATAAGGTAATTGAAATTCTTACCAATTTTGAGATGAATATGTTAAAGGGCAAACAAGAGAGGAACAAAAGATTAGCATTGCAAGCCGAGATTGGTAAAGTCGTGAATGACTTCGAAGATGAATCCGATGAAAATGAGAATATAAAGTTATTGACAAGAAATTTCAATAAGTAGTTAAAGAAAGAGAACAAGGATATATCTGATTTTAGGCAAAACGGTGAGAGCTTATCAAATAGTAACTTCAAACAGCAACCTAAAACTTAAAATGATGAAAGAAAGGTGAAGAAAATTCAATGTTATGAGTGTCAAGGCTTTAGACATGTGTAAGCAGAATGTGTTAGCACCTTAAAGAAGAGAAAAAGAAAGTTCTACACAAGCACTTGGAGTGAGAATGACTCTGAATGTGAGTATGGTAGTGAAGAAGAAGTTATGGGTAGTGTTGTGTTGGTTGTTTTATATATCAAAAGCCCAATTGCTTACTTAATAGTAACCAAAAAGGAAGTAACTGATAACAAAAATATGAGTAAATCAGAAAATTCTAGGAAAAATGTATATGAATAAGCTCAAAGCTTAATTTCAAATTATGACAATGGTTCAGATGATAAAAAGGAAAATATTTATGAAGCCTATGAATTAATGTATGCTAAATGGGTGCAGTCCTGCAAAAAGAATGAAAAGTAAAAAACTCTTCTATAAAGAACATCAATCAAGATTTAGAAAAAGATTTGTTGTCTACAATAGATAAGCTTGATGAAACAAAGTTGAAGCTTATTAGTACGAGAAAAGGAATAAGATTGTTAAATGGAGGCATCGAAAAGTTAGAAAAGTTGTTGAAAATTGATAAGACTAAAGGGGATCTTCAATGCATTGGCTATAAAGGTAAATGTTCTAAGTCTAATAATGAGAAAAGTGGTGCAATCAGATCTATCCAAGGAGAAATCTCAATGAAGAATCAGAAGTTTATGCCTACATGTCACTTTTGTGAGGTTGTCGGGCACATAAAGCCGAAATGAGACAAGTTGTTACAAATGATATTTTAAAGGGCTTAAAACTAAAAATCTAGACTCCCTTCAATGAATTTCCAGCAATAGCCCACGTTACCAAAATATACTTGGGTTAGGAAGGGTCAATTATAAGCACAAAGATATAGTGAAGGAAAAACAAGAAATTGTCTAAATTCACAGTTAGTTGTTATTGGAAAAGAAATTGTTCAAACAGAAGACCAATTAGTTGCGTATGAGAGAGGAATCAACAAGACATCTGATGAAAAAGTTAACGTGGTGAGAAATAAGGCCAAGTTTAAATTTCTTCGAGGCGCAGGCGCTGTGTTCTTTAAAATTTCGAAGTATATTGATGTTGTTTATTAAAAACAAAAACAAAAGCAAAAAAGGGGGTTCGAAGGAGTTATCATCTAGGCTTTCTGGGTTTTTATTTATAGTTTTTTTTAAGTTTCAATTGATTGGTGTGTGTTTGATTTTTTTTTTTACTTGTTGAATAGTAAATTTGATGTGAGAATGAGACTCTCTTTAATGATTTGAAAGTTTTACTTCTGAATGTTGATGTATGGAGTTATGGCGAGAAAAAGTTGAGGTTTAGTTGGAGAACTGTAGGAAGATTCAAGTTTTTTATTATTTGAGATTTTCAAAATTTATATTGATTTCTCTATATCGTGGGCTGTATGAATTTGGGTAATTTGTGTTTATATGATTTATGTGAGGAGGAGATTGATTAAAGTTGATTATGATTCTTTGAATGCATTTTTAGGGTTTATAAATTTAATTAGTCATATGCGGATGACTTTGATGTGAGTAATAATATGATGACTATGTTTTAACTGTTGGTAAATTGTCATCATAGCATGCTTATGATTCTTCTGTTGCACGTATTATTGATTCTTATGGCTCTTTATTTGCTGAGGTTGATCACATTGAAGGCATTCTTTGTTTTGGCATTGTTTTGTCCTAAGGGGCAGATATTATATTGTTTTTGGTGACTGCTCCTTTTAAAGGGAGATTTCAAGATATATGCGTGACTATTTGTTTTGATTTTTTGCATCTTTTTGTCTTAAGGGGACGAATGGATCTTATTGACTGATTAATGGGGAGTTTTTTTGTGAGTTCTCTTGTGGTTTATGAATTCAATGTTATATATCCAATTATCTCCTTTAGGAGGAGTTTCAATATGTGACAAATAATGTCAAAAAATAGAAGATTGTTAAGTTATGTGTTATAATATTTTGGACATTATTTGTAATTGGACATCTTTGATTATTTGAGGAAGATTATTATGATGAGTATTCTACCTTAAGTGGGACTCTTTGAAGATGAGGTTAATTTGGGATAAAAATCCTAGTCATGATAGGATTTAATTGATATCAAATCATATCTTGACTAAGATTAGATATAGAGTTTTGGTAATTTTTAGATTCTCATTTGACAGCCTATTTTGGGGATAATGATTATCTAAGATAGCTAGATTTTTGGAGATCCTTTTGACCACCGCAGTTGGGATTGTGGATGGGATTTATTTGATATATGGGCTGTAGTGTTGCAGTTTTTGGGTGAATTAACGATAGGCAGTGTGTGATTTGGAAGCTGAAAATTTAGGCTATCGTTAATGATATTTTGCAACTTATTTTATGATATAATTATCCAACTTGGCAACTATGTTTTCTGGCTTTGAGATACCATTGGGTTGTTTTGTTGTGGAGTGTGTGAATTTTTTACACAACTGAACTATTGTTTTTTTAGGGAAAACAAGCAGAAAAATAGTTCCAATGTGTAGTTGCATTTCTTTGTATTTTTGCTACATTTTTTTGGGTTGGTGTGATCATTATGGGGAGTCGTTGTTGTTGTATTTTTGTGTGAAAAACTTCCATCAATCTTAGTGTCTTTGTAGTTCTTTATGTATGACGTTTCGGTGAAGAAACGTTTGTTAATTTAAGACATTTTGCGGCTATTATGCGTGAAATTTTCAGTGATGATGTTGAAGCCTCACAACAAATCTTTCGATAGAAAACTTCTCGTTCTTTCATTGAAGAAGCAACATATTTAGGGGAATTACTTTTTATCTCAAGCGTTATCTTTGTTAATGTTGGTTATTGTTTAATCATTTAAGATGTTTATTTTGTATCGTTATCATTAAATATTGTTGAAAAATCTTCTGTTGAAGTTAGCACGAGATGGTCATATTATTGGGTATAAAATACTTTCACGAATAATGAAGACGAGAGATAGTATCAAAGCTTGAATGAGTCGATTCAGTAAGGCCTTATATAAAACTATTGTCATCAGTGAAAGTATTAAGTTGGATGAGAGCTCCATAGATATAGGCAAAATATGTCGAACTACGTTATCAAATTTTAATGTTGATTTTTTATTTGCGTTTGTGCTTTTAATCTTTTTTATTTTTAATTGTGTTAGAAATAATTGCGGCCAAATAAGAAATTTTGCAAAACTGCTACACCCTTTCGGAAATTTTCAGTTAGGTTTTTACTTAAGGACTTAAGCCAAATTTGTGTGTGTAGTGGTGGAATTAAAGGTGGTTCAATTAAGAAATCCAAAAGTTATCAGGAGCTAGCTCAGATAAAATTAAAAAAAGTTGTAAATATGAAAACAATTTAATCAATACTATTCTAAAGATGATGATCTTAGGTTCAAATAAAAATTTGAATGAAAGAAAATTAAATAAGACAATTATCATTTTGCAAAAATTAAATTATAAGAAAGATCTAATTAACTTCGACGAAATTCAGTTCAATTTGAGCTACAATCATATAACTTAGTTAAGATAAAAAGATATAGGCCCTATTTGACAATTAGCGAATTGTATTAACTGTTAGCTTATTTTATCACCGGTTAGCTACCAACGAATTAATATTGTTGATTTGACTAGTAAGTAACATTGTCTGTTTATTTAAAGAATTTTGATCAAATTAGTTGTTTATTATTAATTGTTTATGTGTAAAATGACTTATGAGAGTATGACTTAAAAAAATTTATAAGGACATAAGTATTAGTTGTTTATATCTTAATATTTCTTTAAATACTCTTATAAGAATTTAGTAAAACAAAATAAGTTAACACCATCATTTTCTCCAATATCTTTCATCAACCCTTAAGAACATTGAAAGCCCTCTTAATATAACTTATCAATGATGAATGAGTTCGATTAAAAACTTCTCGAGATCTTCTTAAATTTGTAAGGGTCAATTGAAGAACTTGAGAGATCACTAAAATGCCACTAAAAATAAGTTTCAGAATGGGTTTGGTCGGATCACATTATGAGTTTTTCCTTAAATGCAACACTAACAAGCTTAATATGAAATTGAGTTTGTAAAAATGATATCAATTCAATTTCTAATTTAAAGAAATATAAATTTTTGTAATTTTAATTTTAATTTTAAAATTTTAAACTATATTTTTATTAAATTAAATTAAATTATTTTTAAAAAAAATTGTTTGTATTAATCTCTTAAATTTTAAACTTTGATAAAAATAATTAATTTAAATTTGATTTGTTAATTTTAAATTAAACACAATATACAAGAGATAATAATATTATATACTAAATATTAATAGAAAAAGGGACCTGGGTCTATACAAAAGTAATTAACATAATATAATTAGAGATAACAAATTTAAAAGTATTTAATTTTTTGAAAATTTTAATTTATTAATAAATATTATAAAATTTTAATTTAAATATTAACTTCTTAAAATTTGTATAAATTAAGTCAAATTTATTTCTCTATCTCCATCTCCATCTCTATCTATCTTTATCTCTATATCTGTCTCTATCTCTATCTCTATCTCTTTGAGTAATTTGTAATAACTTTTGGATATAATAATCTCTTACTCCCTTGATTTCTTAGTCTCTGAAGTAAAATGCTCCTCATAGTAGCGTTTTCAAAATTAGTGAATTAAGTTCAATTCGCTAACTCAATCAGTTAATTACAAAACGTAATTATCAGATGTTTGATATGGTCAAAAATTTAAAACACTTTAATATGCCAAAAAATAACTAATAAGTCATTTAAGGCAATATTTTTTATTTTTCAATAATTTAAAATTGAGTCAGCTTGAATTAAGCTCCTATGCATTCATTGTCTTGATTTGAACACCCTATATTTCAATTGAGATTTGTTGTTATATAAAACAGATGTCAAGAAGTTAATTTTGCCTATTGACTATAGTTGCATAAATTAACATAGGTAAAAATAGTTTTCATATTAGTTAAGGATAAGGTTGTATATTATTGAACTTTCACAAATTTTACATCTCAGTAAGATTTATAGTGGATATTATTGTTATTGTTGACTATGGTTGCATAAATTAACAAAATAGTTAGTCTTTTAATTATTATGGGAAGTAAGTTCTTCAAGAAAATACAAATTCAATTCGCAAATCATTGCACGCCACTATACGTTTATAACAGGTAAGAAGAGCTTATAATATCATTTTTTGTAATTTCTTTCCTTTCCATAATCAAATAGCTTACTTAAGAAATATTTTTAATAGCAATCTTGCCTTTGGACCCTTTATTTGGCAACTAATGTAACTGATTTAAACACTTTATGTCGAATCAAATTGAGTTAGTGGGTTAGAAAAGGATTTGATTGATGCCGAAAAGAAGGAATCTTCCTGGTAGTTTAATATTTTCTCACCTGCTGCTTTAGTCTGCTTTCGATTGATGCATCAGACTTTCCTTTCTTGTAAAAGACGTAAGAGGGCACTAACTTATTGACTGTTTGCTTTCCGTTAATTGCCCCACGAACTCCTGATTTTGGATGATTTGACTTCCGTTATTCTTACTTAATTGTGTTTAGACGTTAGTTGAGATATGACTTCTTTAGCTAAATAGGTACTGGAAGATCCAATCTCTCATATGACATGACACAAAAGTATTGTACATTTTATTTTTACTTACAAAACAGTTAAGTTTGTTCCTGATGTAACTATTTGACATACGAATTTTCAATATCTGAAGTTAAAAGACCGCAAGAGATGGAACGATTATGTTAAATTTCAGTTTTATTTTTTGGTTTCATTTCCATGGTGGGTTCAAATTCTTAAATTAAGGAGCTATATTATACATTGGCAGTTTTTGAAAAAAAAAATCACAAATTCAATATAAAATTTTATTTTTGACACAATTTTTATATTTTTATCAAAAAGTTGATCACCTTAATATTTATATGTTAATTTTTCTAATGTAGTAGTAAAAAGTTTAACAGATTTTACTGTCGTATCCTTGTTATCTATTAGTTTCATTTTTATGGGTCGTGTTTGTTTCTTTCAAGAGTCATGCTCTTTCACTTGAACTATCATGTCTTTCGGTTGTTTTGATGGAAGACAACAAGACATATATAAGGATTGGATCTCTAGGCTTAATTATGATTCTGCACACACCATCATTTGCATTTGTTAAAAGCTTAGAAGAACCTCTCACATTTATTCGAGATCTCTCAACATTAATGACATGAGGTATGTAATAATACTCCATATTTTATTTTTATAACAGACATGTATATAGAATATTATCATGTCTAACAATCCTAACAACATAAATGTCTTTTAGGCCCCGTTTGATTAGCGAGAAAGCAAAGTGAATTTGGAATATGATTCTTTGGAAAATAAATCTATGGAAAGTAAAGATATTTACATGTTTGGATACTTATAAGAATTCTAATAGGAAAGTTTGGTGGATTCTTATTATAGTGTTTGGTATGTAACAATATTTTATACAGTATAATTTAATTTTAACATATATTTCCAATTATATCCCTACAAACAGAATAAAAATTTAAATCGTTAGATAAGAAAAAAATATGAACCTGAAAATTGTCGATTGAAACTTTTAAGCATAAATATTCAAAATCTAAATACCAGCTGATATCGGAAATTTTTAAAAATATGGGAGATTTTTTGCAAAATTTTCAAAAAATTTAAAATTTCCCTCCCTCTCTCTTATCTCTCCTTCCCCCCTTTTTTTCAAAATTTTTAATTAGTTATTTTATTTATTTCAACTTTTATAATTATTGTGATTTTTTATTTTTTATTTTTAAAATAATAATAAATATTTTTATTACTAATAATAATTATAAATTAAATAAAACTTAAAAATAAATTATTTTT
>JANJEY010000236.1:16217624-16228933 GCA_024703695.1 Erythroxylum cataractarum
GTTTATTTATAGGTTGTAAGCTAACCCCCTCCTTCACTTATTTCCAATATGGGAATAAGTCCTCCCTCACCTAACAACCAAAACGTAATTGCATGAAACAAAATCGAAGCAACCAAAAGGATGAATAATGAAAACTTAACTTGACCCGTATTTCTTTGTCTACTTGTTACGGGATCTTATTCTGCACTCATTACCGTTAAATTAATTTATTATGTTTATTTTAATTAAAAAACCTTTATTAAATTTGTAGTTCTAACTTTTAAGATGATTAAAAAAGGAAAATTAAAATTATTTTAGAATTAAACTTTGTTAGTGTCACGATAAATTTGAAGTGATATTAATAATTTTTATGAAAAGTAAAAAATTAATCAAAACATCGTATTAATGTAGTGAGAATCGTCAGGTTAATTAAAAGTTAATTTTGTCAAATTAATTTCTTAATAATTTCAAATATTTAAATTTAAATAAAAATTTAGTGTAAACTTAAGAATATTATTTGGAGGCACTGCTAATTAGACCTGGCCTGAAAGTGAGACAACACCCAAGCATGGATCCAATGTCAGTAAAGCTTCAAATCAACCTTTTGGCTCTAAAACTGAGAGAATTGCATGCGAGCTTCAGCAAGTGGCTTTTATGGCTAGAAAACAGAAAACATTTCTTGAATGGACATGAAAATACAGCAATACAGGGATAATACACTGAAAGAGTACATTCAACCTGGGATTGGGAAAAAAGGCTTGAAGCTTAGACCATCTGAACGAAGAGGAAAAACATGGGACCTCCCAAGAGTTTCTGTCTATGTCAGCTTCTAAGCCCCACCACAACTTAAAAGAGTCGCACATCCACATTGATGTTATCTTTACTTGAAACGGTTAAACCCCAGCCCCTACACATCGAATGCCTACTACTACGCAAGCTTTTGCCTTGCAAAGTCTTCGATATGTGCCTATTACTTGCTCCCAAATCATGACGCCACATCGTGGTTTGTCTTTACGAGGGAGAGCATCCATTGATTAGCACGCATATTACATATGTCCTATATTAATGCTCGAAAGAACATCAGGATAATACTAATTATGGAAGTAAATATCTACAAAAAACAAAAACCAATCCCCATTTTATAAGATCATTAATTTTTTGACAATATATGAATGTCTAATGAATTTTCTTTTAATAAAAAACTCAAACAATATATTCGTATGTATGTAGAGCATTTTAGAGGGAGAAGCTTGAAGCAACTAATAAAAGTTACTTTTTTGTGACTTGAAGATTACAATTTCAAATCATAAGAATAACTTCTTTGTAAACAATACAAGAAAAAAATTACGTATATTAACAACTTTTTTAAATCTTCACAAAGTAAGAAGTCTTGTGCGTTAATTATATTAATTTTAATAAACATGAACATAAACCCTATATTTTATTACACACACAAGATTTGCAGACTTGACGAATTTTTTTTTTATTTTCTTTTTTGCATGCAAGAATAATTATAGCAAAAATAATTGATGCACATAGCAAACATACAATAAATAAGTACGAGGTGGTCCTGTGCTCCCCTATATCCCCACAAAATTGGTATTAAAAATTAAAAACACCTGATTTAGACAATTTTAAGAAATAAAAAAAAAGCGCATCTTTTTCACTGCCCAAAACTTCTTTCCTTTTATTTTTGACAAGTGAAACGAGACTATGCTCCACAGCTGCTAACTCACATGTACATTACAAATTTAACGCATGGAAAAGGAATATCACAAGCTGCTTTAAATTGTAATAATAACATGTTCTATTGATATTTTAGGTTGAATTAATGTAATAATTTATTGTAATTGAAGGAAAAATCAATTGAAAAACCGGAGAAAAGGGAAAAGGAAGTCGGGAAAAAAAAAGTAGCGGGTTTTCCGGTGCAAAGGACGAAAGTAACAAAAGCTGGTGATACGAAATGTGGCTGAAGGAGAGCCGTTGGATAAGAATGATATTTTCATCATTCTATTAGATGGAGAGATTAGATGGTGACATCCATAGCCAATGAAGGGAGAGAGACACAGAGGAGAGTTCTTGATTAGAGCCGAGTGAGTGAAAGAAAAAAATAGTAGTCTTTTGTTGTTAGAGACACAACAAGAGGCATTGCTCAGAGAGCTAAAAGGTTCAACTCAACACTGCAACAAATCAGACAAAGAGATTAAAGAGAGAGAGAAAGAGAGAGAGATGGGGAGCGAGGGACTTAAATTTGGGTAGCAGAGGAGAGAGAGACTATGGCGGCGTTGCAGTGAGAGAGCAGCTGTAATTCTGTGTCTGTAAATTTAATGCCTTATCACTACTTCAAATACTGGAAGAAAGAAGAAGGAGGAGAAGAAGAAGACCAAAGCAGAAGAAGTCATGAAAGATTGAAATTGGAAGGTTTCTCTTCACAGAAGCTGCTGAAGTTACAATCTTTCAACTATCCACTTGCAAAAATCTGTAACCAACAACGCACAGAAGCTTAGAAACAAACTAATCGAAGACTGTTCATTTGACACAGTTTTTAAGAGAGTAGAAGGACAGGGATGGGGAGAGAGGGAGAGAGGGAGAGATAAAAGACACAAGAACCGAAGGCGACAAGAATTCCGAGAAAAATCGAGGACTTCACCCCCTTTTCTACTTCAGGGCCCCAAATTCAGGAAATTCAAAGGCAGTTTAGCATTTGGTTTTCTGGGGTTCCAATCAAAAAGCCAAAGGCAGAGGGGCGTAGCTTCTGATATGGATTATCTGTCACCACAATTCAGGTCTGGGTCAGGTTTAGAGGAGAAGCAATGGCTAGCTTGTTCTCATTAGGTGGTGGGAGAGGAAATAGTAACCAAGAGGACCAACCAAACAACAACAACAACAATCCACCAACAGAAATTCCACAAGAAAACTGGTTTTGGTACAAAAATGAAGATATTTCTTACAAGGGCTTGGAGCTATGGCAACAACAACAGCAACTAGAGTTTCTACGAAATCCACATCAAGATCTCTATGCATCAGCTGCTGGTTTAGGAGTAGGGCCTGGGAGGAGCTCAATCAACGTCTCTGATGAATCGTCGTCGAGATCAGCCTTCATGATGATGAGGTCAAGTGGTGGTGGTTTGAGTTGCCAAGATTGTGGCAACCAAGCTAAGAAAGATTGCGAACACATGAGATGTAGAACTTGTTGTAAGAGCCGAGGATTCGACTGCCAAACCCATGTGAAAAGCACTTGGGTTCCTGCTGCAAAGCGCCGAGAAAGGCAACAACAACTAGCTACTTTGCAGCAGCAGCAACAACAACAACAGCTTCGCGGAGAGAATCCCAAAAGACACAGAGAAAATCCCAGTTCGTCTCTTGCGTGCACTCGTTTGCCAACCAATACGTCAGGTAAAGACATATCTTGTTCAAATTCTGTTTCTCTCTCTCTATCTCTTCTCCACCACAAAACAAAGCAACTCAGAGTTCCAAAGATTTAAGTATTTTGAAGAATATTGAGGGCACATCCTCAGAGAATCTAAAGACAGAGATAGAGATTGATTGATAAACCATACTCGATTGCGTGTAATGAAACCGACCTCCATAGTAAATCCCGTCGGCTTTTGCTTTTTATTCCTTTTACAAATACTGTTGTTTAGTATTCCTGACGAGCGTGGATTGACAGGAAAAACAAAATTTCCTCTTGGTGTGCATCTGTTTCGTTGGGTGTGTTGATATCCGTGTACAAGAGCGCGGATTCTGTCTTTCCTTTCTTTCTTTGTGCCACTTCTTTCATAAAATAATTTAACAAAGCCCCGATTCTAATCAAAGTTTAACACTAGTTTAACAATGACAAGTTGACGTTAATGTATCTTCCTGAAACGTTATTGTTTAGGGTTAGAGCTGGGGAATTTTCCACCAGAAATAAGCTCTCAAGCGCTGTTCCGATGCGTGAGAGTGAGTAGTATCGATGAAAACGACGACCAGTTGGCGTATCGAGCTGCAGTGAACATTGGAGGCCATGTGTTCAAGGGAGTTCTCTACGATCAAGGCCCTGAAAACACGTACATGACCGGTGGAGAAACCTCCTCTAGTGGTGGTGGATCACTAAAAGCACTCAATCTAAGCACCGCACGAACAGCCACTGCAACCACCGCAATCTCCGCAACAAATGGTGGTGGTGTAACAGTTGCAGCTTCGTCGAATGCAATGTTTGTAGACCCTTCAACGATGTATCCAGCTCCACTCAACGCTTTCATGGCTGGTACGCAATTCTTCCCAAGTCCAAGATGAAATGAAACACAAATACCACGTTCTTGGCTCTATCTTTCTCTTTGAAATCGTCTTTTTCGGTATAAATTGGCAAATATTTGATAATGGCAATGATTGATAATTGTAGTAGCCAGTAGGGAAGTACATTTGACACTTCCTTTGGAAGTAGGAGTCACGAAAGAGGAGTGAAAAAAAAAAAATCAATCGAAGAAAGCTGGAAGTTTGGAGAGGAAACGCGGGACATATAGTTGTTTTTGTTGAAAATTTAAATGCCAAGTTCAATTATTTTCCTCCATTTTCTTCATCTGTCGTCAAAACTTGAAATCTTCTTTCATAATATATACGAGATGGGCAAGCATGAGTGTATTGTTAGAAAATACGCAAGTATGTGGCGGTTTCAGGGTTTTGTTGGTTTGGTTGTATATATTATTTGAGGAGAGATGCTTATCTCTTCTATGTTTGAATCTGCATATTACGCTTGCTTTGGGCATTGAGAGCCTACTTTTTCCCTGTTTACCCGTAAGTTTGCCGGTTTAAAATGGGTAGAAAATTGTTCTTATTTAGTTGGACAATCTTCTTTTCTCATGACGCGGTATGGGCAGTGTCCAGCCATGCATGATATAGCATTCAAGTTCAAAAGGTGAAAGAAAATGCACACACAAGCACATATACACTCTTCCTCTTTTTCCTGACCATGTTCTTACCCATTTTCCTCTTAAGCTCCTTAATTAGAATAGGCATGCGTTGATATGAGACGGACCATGAAATGGGAAACATTGTCGTCTACTGCTCTCTTTCAATGCCCCCCGCAAGAAGTTCTTAATATGCTTTGGATTTAGGAAGAGATGCCCTTGAACTTGCTTGCATATGGTTGCGCAGACATGAATGATTAGAAAGACTGTTTCTCTGAATACCCATTAAAACTGCAAGATTGAGAACCTTTCCCTTTATAAACTTTCTGACATTTTGCATGTTCTCTTAATGCATAGTAGTGTTTGATATTTCTCTTTTCCCAATAAAAAGATACTGTATCTTCAAAATGGCAGCCTCTTTGTTTCCTAGAGCATTGTTATTGAAACATGTAGAGCATTTGTTTGATTAATGCAAGACACATGACGGAGTCTTACTCGCTGCCTTTTATGTTCTATTTTCATTGGAACTTGAAAAGAAAAAGGAAAGAGGAATTTTAGCCGTCTCAAAGTAAATGTTTTACATCTGAGATGGGGTTCCTTTTTTATTTTTAGTTTCTTGATCAACAAGTCAACTCCTCATTTGCGAGAGAATTACAGGATGATGACATAAGTGGTAACTGAAAAACAAATTCATTTTGAGCTTACAAAAGTCAGCCTCTTGCCTAATCCAGTGTGGTTCTCTTCTCTATGCGTTTTTAGAGTACGTGATCACGTTTCATGTACACATTGCAAACAAACAGCCGCACATCAAGAATAATTAATTTACTTTATAGTATCAAACTAAAATGCCTTCCCATATGCTAGAAAAAAATATTTTAAGTTCAAATTCTTTGGTCATTGTTGATGTTGATTTGTATCATTATGTTATGTGGAAAACATAATCAAACAAAGAAAAAGTGAAAGCCTGGGCAATCGAATGATAGGTTCTTCATTCTTGTACCAAGAAAAAGATTAAGTGTATAAATATTAAATGCTGATCAAGATGGATTGTATTTGCTCACTTTTTGCCTTACAGGGAACTAATTCTTAGAACTGCACCTTTATGTCATTAACTCTCACTGAAAATTTTAGTTATTTTTCTTTTGGAGATTGAGGTGCCTCACTAAATGTTTGGCTGAGCACTCGAAATCGTCACTACACTTACAAAGGTTATGGCAAAACTTTGAACTTTCTTGTTCAGAAACAAAATTTTTACATGATGTGCGTGAGGCTCTTATCTTAATTTCTTTTGATGAAGAAAAAGATTCGGCTGTTGGGCATTATTGGAGAAGATTGCATTATGTTCTATATTCCTAATGAATTGCTTGGAACCAACAAAAGTTTGGCTATTGAAAATTAGTGTGTCCATTGTAAGTAATTAGATTTTAATTGTTTGCTATTTGTTCTTCATGTTATTCTTGTTGCCATTTTTTTTCAATGGCAATAAAAGATTGTCTGCTTTCAGAAACTTGCGTGTGCTCTATGAAGAAGATTGCTTATGTCTATGATTTTTTTGTTTTTGGGCTCATCTCTTATGCTTTATATGTCTGAAGAGCTATACCTCTAAGATGAAGTTTCAAGGGTTGCACTTAGAAAGAAATTAGTAATTCACCCATGCCCTTGTTTAGTGTAAGCATAATGATCTAATGCATGAGAATCATATGGGGATGGTCAAAGAAAATCAAGGCAAAAGGGGTAAGGGATAAGAAATGATGTCCAAGTGACTGAAGTAATAGAATTAGTGTGATGTATAGAAAGCTGGATATCTATCTTGTGAGGTTGGAATCTCAGTGACGGATGCCAGATTCAATCCAATATTTAGCTTCTAAATAACCATTTACGTGAAGTTTTTGCATGTTAGGTCAAAAAATAGGGTAAAGGCATTGCAAGCATTTCACACATCTGTTAGTTTCTTTTTTGTTGCTACTTTTTGGTTCTTTATTATAGTGTTTGTCTTCTTCATATGTTGAGCTCTTATATTTATGCTCTTGTATGAACGTGTTTATGAAACCTAAACTATCGGCTTTTGACCTTCATCCGTAGGGTAAGGATAATACCGAGTTCATTGACGCGTGCTGTTTCTTGGGAAACCTAAAACTTACTGAATTTGTTACATAACAAAAAATTAAAACAAGACTAGAATTATTATTTAATTCAATTCAACAATCAATTCCAACTACAATAATAACATAAATGATTTTCATCCAAACTTCTGCACAGATTCTACATTTTCTGAGGAAAAGCTATTTTCTGATCATTTCAATCATTTCTCCGGTCATTGAAGATGTCCTCAAAATTGTTTATGAAAATTCTCACTTTATAAGGAGATATAAAGTGAATTAGACGTCATAGAAAGATCACAGATTCCATCTCTTTATCATAGTCAAAATCTGTATCAAAGACGTATCAGTTGTTTGTACTAGAGATCAACTCCGTACCTGATACCGTAAAAGCTCTTAGCAAGAACATAAAAGACTGTCTCCCTGCCTAAGAAATTTCGCTTTCTGGGATTCCCATATTTCAGAACTCAGAAGCCACACTGCTTTCCCTTAACGAACCAATCCTGCCAGAAAATCTCGAGGCACCTATAATTTGATAAAATTTCGACAATGGAGGTAAAAGAGTTTTCAAATGCTCGGTTGGCTCTAGTCCGCGGACTGATCCATTCGCAGTTCGTTCTAAAATCTATAAGCATGCAAACCACTCACTTTGATCTGGAATAATTACGACCCAAGTAAAAGGCAAGGAAATCCAACCTAGCGGTACATACCTACATACATTTACATAGACATATGTATACTACATACATACACATACACATATACATATGTATACTACATACATATATATATGTATGCCAAGGGAACTGTGTCTGTCCATTTCATTTGCTGTAAAATCCCACTTTCGGGTCAGCTACTCAATACAGTGTTAACCGTGAACTTAAGAACAAAGGAGTGAGAAACAGTTTTGAATTGGGACGACTGGCGAGTGTTAAATATCCTTTGTCTCTTTATTACTTGGAAGTATCATGAAAAAGACGAGTTATCCTCTATATACGTACACAGTTCCCATAAAGAAAGAGAACAGTGCTTTTTTATGAGCTGCAAGTAATGATAGGCTTAGCAAAGAAATTTCCAATCGAGTCATGGCATAGCCAAAGGTGAAAGAAAAGAATATTAGGGTTGTTGGCAAGTACCAGTGGGGAGTGGCAGCTAGGATGACGAAGGCTGTTTATAGGAATTCACACAGCACTACCATAATGTTTGGTTTGTTTTTGTGGTCACAATTGATGTGGACCCAGCAAGCATTCCGGTTAGTAAGGTATCTGATTGCTCAGCTGCAACAAAATGATCTATGCTTTTGCTCTTCTAAACTGGCCCTTAATGTATGCTCTATTTTCAGGCTAGCTTGACCAGTTAACCCATTTCTTTAAATGAATTATGGGACGATGGTTTACACTCGGCTTAGGAAATCCACAAGCTGAAAAGGGATATCAATTTAGCTTGTGGGAAAGCAAAAGAAAACTATGTCCGTACAGTCTAAAGACAAGCATAGACATTCATTGAAGACCAAAGGGGGAACAGGGTTACTTTAGTAACAACTTATGTTCATGTTTCGAGAATTGTTAACCTGTATGAGCAGGAAGGGCTACAGGTTAATGTAGTACTAAAGATAATGACTTTTTGGCATATATTATCAGGGATAATGGAGCGAAGTCAGTTCTGAATTGTCTCTTCAGTGTATTAAGCCTAATTTCTTTCGGCTGTGATAAAAGCTACCTTGTCTAGTCTTCTTTCGCCCTTTTTGTGTCTGAGCTATGTGTCTGCGAGAATCCAATAAAGAATTGTATGTGTAAGGAAGAAACATGTCCAACGACGAGAACACAACTATGCACACAATACAAAAGTTTTGTTTGTCTTGTGCGCAACATCTCCGAGCTTATCTCGTTGACGTTTGTCAATAACGTTTTGAGTAATAATTAGATTCAGAGTCAGGGAATTAACCTAGAGAGTTGGAATCTAGCAAGTGTATTTGGCACATGATTTTAAGCTCGATCTGGTTTCCATGATCATGTACAGCGAAGGATCACTGGTCAGCTGTGCTTCCACGACACAATTTTCTCAAACTTGTTGCACCTTTTCTATCACTGAACTATAAAATTACTTACGCCCCTGAGTGTTAGGGTTATGGGATTGGGTTCCTAAATTGAGGATTCAATAACTTTGTGTCAATTCAGGCAGACGTGATTTTCGTTGAAGTCCATTATTATTTAGGTAGCGATTATAAGTCTTTCCATCAACAAATATGTAGCTCATCATCACTTTTGGTGTCATTTCCATGTCCACTAAGAATAACTTGTGGAACAGACACAATGACTGTTTATGGAATTTGAAAGCTCAAAGCCGTATTTGTTGGCAAAGATGATATTATATATTCATCTGAGGAGGCTCAGTCACGCAATTCATTGGAACTTCTATTTTCTGGATCAGTCAATGGACAATTAAACTCTTATTGCCCTTTTTGATGCTAGTTGAAATTGTAACATTCCGCCAACTGTGAGGATTAAATATCAAATAAAAAAGTTATATGCAAAAGTGCATTTCGGCAAAATGTGAACGAACGATAAGAAGAGGTGAGTGATGCATGACCTATGCAAGTCCACGAGCGTTTAAAGTAGGAGAAAATCAAGAAAAACAGGATGTTACAGGAGCGCATTTGACCTTAAATCTGGTTCTGTTCTAGGTTTTGGAAATGACAGACATTTTCAATGTCCAATGATGTTGTCTGCACAGGAATGTCAGATTCCACTATGACCTAATGTCTAAAACCGAAAATTGGGAGGATGATGAGGGGGGGCCAGGCCAGGGTGCCCTATACTCAGGTCCATGTTGGGCTTTCAATTTCTCCAACACTGCTGCAATTTAACCCTCGTGTCTTACTGCGCCCACTCATGACTCAGCCTTGTTGGACGCATATTATAATTCACCGACCATTTTCTATATCGAAAAACCTGGAGTCATTATATTTTAAGTTATTCATAGTTAAGGAGATGTTGGCTCTTTCATACACACACATTTGCTTATAATGAGTAGTTTCTTAATCACATCAATGTCTAGATTCTTTATTGATTTAATTTATTTTTACAAGGACAAATTTCAAACAATTGTTTCTTACTCTATATTTTCATATCGATAAGGTATGATTCATGAGAATAAATGTTTACAGGTAGAATAGACACAAGTTGTAGGTTTTGTTTAAGTTTAACTTTTCACATATAATAATTATTTTTGATTGTCTATTATATATAAAATAAATGCTTGGTAAGTACTTTTACAAAAGCATAATTGGAATACTAAAGCAACAGAACCTGCATATAATCCCCTAGATCAACAGCTTCCTTGCCAATTACTTCAAGTAAAATTATATTTTCTATTGAAATAGTCCTACTTCAGCTGTTCACCCCAATTAATTGTCAAAAACTTGACACATTAATATCCTTGGACTGATTGGGATTTTAAAGATGGCAAATGCCAAGCTATACCCTCCTATGATTCTCTCTTGCTATGTTCTTCAAAGTTACAAAGGAAAGGTAATGATCGCTGTTGTCTGGAATATGGTGTAAAGTAAGTAGTCACCTCAGTTCATGCAATTATGGATGTATATCTATCCAAACAAAGTGCACGCAATAACAATAAATGCAAATTCTTTCTGATTCCTTACAAGATAGTTTGACGAGGAATCTTATATATTTTCTGTTTAATAACGTTTCTACACACTGAAATTGACAAGCATCACCGCAAAAAAATGTCGTTTAACGACGGATGTTACTGACGGAAATTTTTTGGATTTTGTTGGTAATATAAATTGGCGACGGAATCAACTGATAGACAAAGACGTCTTAAAAACAGTCGTAGGTAAATTTACCGACAGATATTTTATGTAACCGTCAGTCAATATACCGACAGTTAATTGTGGCCGTTGGTAAATTTACCTAAGACCTTTTTCTTTTCGTCGGAATATTTACAGATGGTATTGTTATTCCGTTGGTAACATTACTGACGGTTATGATTACTCATTGGTGAGTATACCGACGGTTCTGCAAATCCTGATGGTAAAGTTAGCGACGACTGTTAATATTACCAATGATGATTCTTTGTTCCGTTAGTAAATATCATACATTTTACCAACAGTTAGTGGTGTTCCGTCAGTAAATATAATAGATATTACCGGCGTATTTGTATTTTTCATTGATAAATATTTTTTTTAAATATTTTAAAAAATTTCGACATTAAATTTTATTTCATGATCTTATGGTTAATGCATGATTTCAACAGTTATGAATTATCTGTGTATAATATATTGATTTGTTTAAACAAAAATTTGATTGTTGTTATAAAGTTA
>JANJEY010000236.1:16253449-16265707 GCA_024703695.1 Erythroxylum cataractarum
TGAGGATCAAGTTTGATTGGTAAGTGATTTTGGCTCCAATGTTGTTTATTTATTAGTAAAATACATTCATGTGTTGATTTTTTCGGAAGATGGGGTAGTTAAGGGTGTTTAATACTGGTTTTAGAGAGAGAAAGAGGAAAAAGGAAATCGGAGAAGAAGAACCAGAGCCGCACGTCGCGACGAGGAAATGTTTAGACGTCGCGACGAGGAAACGCTTGGACGCCGCGACGAGCAAGGTGGGACGTCGCGACTAGCGTGAAATATTGACACCGCGAAGAGCTCCCTCCCACACGTCGCGGCGAGCCCAAAGGAAGTGTTCGCCGCGGCGAGCATTGTTTCACGCCGCGGCGAGCGACTCCAGCACGTCGCGGCGAGCGTCTGCACGTCGTGACAAATACCAGATTTCTAAACTGTTTTAATTTGGTTTTTGGGGCATAACTAATTGTGTAGACCTCCAATTGAGGTGATGTTTGATTTGTTATGATCTAGAGAACGAGGTCTACAATGGAGGAAAAGAATGAGAGTTGAATTCAGATTTTTGAGATCTCTTTTAGTGAAAGAAAGTTAAGAATGTGATTGTATTGCAGCCTAAGGATAGTTTCATGGCAAAGGGGTTTATAATTGCGAGATTTATGAATGTGAATTTGATGCTATTGGAGTTTTTAATAAGTGAATTTGATCTAGTTCAAAATGAAAATTGGTTTTGAGATCTTGTGAGATTAGTCTAGTGTACATGAATTGGCAAATGGAACTAATTGGTATAAACGAAATTGGTGAGTTCTACGGTATGTTATCGAATTGAAATTAGGCCTTGTTGAGCGATTGAGTAAAAGGTTAGTCTGTGACATCAGAAAGTGGAAATGGGAAATAGCTCCGGGAAAGTCATGAATAGGCATAGTACATTTCTATTTAAGACATGTGCATTATTAAATTGTTTTGATTGTGCATTTTAGTAATTGAGACTTATTTGATTGTTATAGAGGCTCCGATGGACTGATATTCTACGGGCATTGCTGAGACTTCCAGGCAGGTAGCTCGGAAGTTCAGGTGAGTAACCTAGTTGGTTCCTCAATCTATGTGTGTTTAATATTATGCATTGATGCCATGAGGAGATAACGGATGGATATGTGTGTGTGATTTTGATTGATTTCGGACCAGGATGTCCTAAATATTGGAAAGTTGATATCGAAGTGCTATTATGTGTAAATGGCTAAAAATGCATAAATGAGGTAAATTTTGAACGCATGGTAGTACGAAAGTGGAAATGCAATGATTGTTCTGATAAAGTGATGCTGAGTGCATGTGATAAATGAAATTTCATAATTGATCGATTAATAACGGTTGTGACTGGAGCTGCTACTGAGAGCTATAAGCTCGATCACTGAACCGAGCCTCGAGCTCGAGAGGATTAGTGCATACCCAGAGGGATCTCCTATCCCTACTGACGCGTGGAAAGCAGTGCATACCCTGAAGGCTCTCCTACTTCCTAAGGCGCGATTACTATTACTGAACCTAGCTTTGAGCTCGAGGGGAGTTAGTGCATACCCTGAGGGCTCTCCTACTCCCTAAACGCATTTGAATACTGTTCATTGTTAAGCTCTCAATCACAACTCAGTGATAAAATGAGAAACAATGGGAAAAGATTATGAATGAAATTTTGATGTGTATGGAACTGAATGTGATTTGTGCTAAGGCGAAACGCCTTATAATTGTGTACTGACAAATTATGTGATAATTGATAATTGATTGTATATGCATGAATTGAGTGAACCATCGATGATGGTTTCTCATTGAGTTCGCAAAATCACTCAATATTGCAACTATTTTTCAGGAATTGAAGAGTACCCCGTTAGTAAAACGAGAGTATGTTTGCAGGATTCAAGTGAAGTTTAGAAGTCGGGATCAGTTCACGTCTGCATTGCATGTCTTTATTGATGTAATAAAGTGTTTATTTGTATTTGTGAAATGGACCTAAGTGGCTTTTGAAAATGTATATACTAAAATTGGACGTGATTGAATGAGTACCCAATTGGGGCATGGAATTCCGCGCATATGTTTATTTAAGGAATTATGTACCGATTGCCGAGTGAGTGGTTAGCACGCCACCCTCGTGAGGCACGGACTCGGATATCATTGTCGATATCGGGTTCGGGTCTTGCAGGAATGGGGCGCTACACTTATTGAATTAATTAAACATATTCAAGGATGCACACATCTCAAACGCTTTCTAGAGCTTGCATAAAACCAATAAAGTGAAAAGTTCATCCAATAACTTAAACAAATTCATAATAGAATAAAAATTACCATTGAGAATTGCTTGAATTAGACAAGCATCCCTATGCCAAAGATCCACGAGTAGTTCAAAATAGAATATAAAGGCATAACATCAAAGAAGCCTAGTACATCAGTGAAGAGATGATTGGAAAAGTTAGTACTTTCTATCATAAAGGCACACAATAATATTTCTTAAAAGCCCTTTTTTGTAAAATAAAAGGTTATTTTATTCTCATTTGTAAAAGAATTGCAGTTCATATAGACAATAACATCTGCTCAAACATATGTAAATATCCTCAATGTATGACCATATTTGATGCATCAATTAATCAATTAAAAAACAAATGCCTCATGGGCCTATTTCCAATACACATTGATCAATTCCATAAAAGGAAGAATTCAGAAACAATCAATTACAATTGCTTTTAAGGATGTTCCATTAATAAGTACATTATAATATGAAGCAAATCCTCTCATGCGTGTGATTTCTCTACCAGCTTGTTTTTTTATCTACACAAATACATGGATCTTAAATTATTTTTACATGTCTTGCGTGTTCCCACATCTTTATCATTGATTAAAGAAGTTTACAGTCAAAACATATGTATAGTGTATTTGTGGTTAACATCACAAATTAAAAGAGTAAATTGTATCAACACTTGCCATTTTCAGAAATCCGAATGGGCTTTTCTCAAAAATTCCGATTTCCACTTGCCGTGCTAATATCTTATTGCAATATTCGACATTTTAGGCATGCAACTGTTCAGGACAGCGTTCTCCCGTCACGACCAGATTCTCAAAACTCTCATCTATCTCTTCACCTCACAAACCTGCTAAGATAAGAGTTTCCTAGTCCAACAAAATAGGATCGTTGAGATGTTCCACCATAGGAATATTTCTCTATGTCCTGTCCTGTCAACATCTCTCTCTTTCTCCTCCCACCTCAATCTGCCTCCACAGTCACTTCCAAAACTTCTCCACTGATCCATATTATCATCTTACAAATGGCTATTGGTAGGTCTCGTAATAGTAAGCGAGGCTCTTCCTCTTCGTCGTACATATCAACCGTAGCCACCGTATCTTTCATAGCATTATCTGTCGCTGGTGTTTGGATGCTCACCTCTAACTCGGTTGTGCCACGTCAAACCACCAACCGCGTATCCAAAGACATCATCACGACCGCCACGGATTCTAACATTGACACTGGCATCTCTTCCTCCATCGAGACAAATGATATCTCTGCCACTAACGTTGAGACTGATGTCTCCTCCAATGAGGCAGAAAAAACAGACTCTACTACCACCAACAACGATGAGACTGATGTCTCCTCCTCCATCAAGTCAGAGAAAACAGAGTCAACCGGTACCAACAATGTTGGTACTGATGTCTCCTCGTCCAGTGAGCCACAGCAAACAGATTCTACTGTCACCAACAACGTTGAGACTGATGTCTCATCGTCCACTGACTCACAGAAAACAGAAGGTTCAAGCAAAAGTGATCGGCCTGTTTTTGAAGACAACCCCGGTGATCTTCCTGCTGATGCCATTAAATCTGATGAGACAAAGGCCATTAACGAGAATGATAAAGAACAAAGCAAACAAAACGCGCTGATTGATGGCAAGACCGTAGAAGAGAGCTCCCAGGAGCAGGAAAAACAAAAGGACAAACAAAATCAGGTGTCTGAGGAAAGTGCAATGACTCAAAATCAAAAGGCTAATCATGAAAGCTCAGACGGAAACAAGCAGACAGGAAAAAAGAACTCTGATCATGAGGATCTAAATCAAGTTTCTGAACGTGGGCAACAACAGAATGTGGAAAATCAATATCAGGAGGCTGGCAGTGGCAAGAAGTCCCAGGATTCAAGGAATCAAATGGACAATGCAAGTCAACAGCCACAAGAGACAGAACAAAATGACAAATCATATGAAGAACGGCAACAACAGCAACGAGTTGAGGAATCCGGACTTCAGACTGTTTCAAAAGAGGCTCAGAATGATGTATCAGAAGAGGATCAAAAACAAAGAATGGAGCAACAACAACAGCAACAGCAAGAACAGAAGCAAGACACCTATACAAACCCAGAGACCCAGCAACAAGAAGGAAAGCAAACGTATTCAGACATAACAACCACCGTAACTCAACTAAGTCAGGAATCTGCAAAATCAACACAGAACACTGAAAACCAAGTTGATAATCAAGCAACCAAGCACGAAACTGAAATCCAGGACGCAACTAAATTTACTAAGGCTGCAGAATCGAACATGGGAGAGACATCATTCCCAGGTAGTAGCTCCTCAGGAATACCAAAAGAGTCAAAGGAGTCTAAGAAGTCCTGGTCTACTCAGGCAGCTGAATCCGAGAACGAGAAAGAAAGACGAAAGGAGTCAGATGGTAAAGAAAGCATTTATGGCTACACATGGCAGCTCTGTAATGTCACTGCAGGTCCGGATTATATACCTTGTTTAGACAACGAGAAGGCTGTAAAACAGTTGAAAAGTACCAAGCACTTTGAGCATAGAGAGAGGCATTGCCCTGAGGAGGGACCTACTTGCTTGGTCTCTGTTCCTGAAGGATACAAAAGGCCAATCACATGGCCCAAAAGCAGAGAAAAGGTATGAATGGTTCTTGAAGGTTTTATTTGGCGGGTGATTTTGCTTTTGCATTCTATGTAATAACTCTTTTAGTGTGGTCAAGCAGATATGGTATCATAATGTGCCTCACACCCTACTGGCAGAGGTGAAGGGACACCAGAATTGGGTGAAGGTGACCGGTGAGTTCTTGACCTTTCCCGGTGGTGGAACTCAGTTCATACATGGAGCTCTACACTACATTGATTTCCTTGAACAGGTATTGACACCACATTGTCATGGAATGTTTTAATCGTTCTGATGCCTGAGTACTTAGTAAGGAGTTTATTCGGGACTTTCATTAAATTTATAAGATAACTATTGACATGTATACAACTCTGTAAATATTCACAGTTTTTTCACAGACATCCTGATGCTTCTGAAAGCCCAGAACAATATGTTATGTTCTTGGCATTACTGACCTTGTTTATACATCATCCTTCGGAATATAATCTGACAATCGTGATGGTCTCAGATGCTTGATTTCATCTTCTTCTCTGGCAAGAATGTCTTTTCCCATTAAAATTATGATAGTAAAGTCTATTTTAACATGTCACAAATGGCTGCAGTCAGTGCCCAATATTCAATGGGGAAAGCACACTAGAGTAGTTTTGGATGTCGGATGCGGGGTTGCGAGCTTTGGTGGCTATATTTTTGACAAGGATGTTCTAACAATGTCGTTTGCACCTAAAGATGAACATGAAGCTCAAGTCCAGTTTGCCCTTGAAAGAGGAATACCTGCAATATCTGCCGTCATGGGTTCTCAGCGCCTCCCATTTCCAAGCAGGGTCTTTGATCTTATACACTGTGCACGGTGTAGAGTGCCTTGGCACGCTGAAGGTCGTAACTGTTGCTTGTGATTTCACATTGAGCTTCAATACTTTCTCCTTTATAATCATTTTACAGAAACGGGTAAAGTGAATATTTATGAGTAGCCTGCTATCATCTAGAAGGCCAACTGTATACGTTTAGTTTTTCCTTGAACTTGCGGATGGATGACGAGGATAGTCTTATGCTGATTCAGGTGGTCTTCTGCTTCTGGAACTTAATCGTGTTCTAAGACCCGGAGGGTACTTTGTCTGGTCAGCTACTCCTGTATACCAGAAGCTTAAAGAAGATGTAGAGATATGGCAAGGTAGGATTGTATGGATACTATGCACATGTAAAATTCATCAAATTGACTCATTTTACTTTTCTTAGCAATGTCTGCATTGACTGTATCTATGTGTTGGGAGCTTGTGACAATCAAGAAAGACAAACTCAACTCTGTTGGCGCTGCAATATACAGAAAACCTTTGACAAACGACTGCTATGATCAAAGAAAGAAAAACAGCCCTCCTATGTGTAAGAATGAGGATGATCCAGATGCTGCCTGGTATGTCTTCTCACATGAAATCTAGCAATGGTTGGAAATTGCAGGAGCATCTGAATTAAAGCGTTATAGTGCATATTGAATCAATAAATATGGTTGTCAAAGAAGCTTTCGACTTTCAGGTATGTACCTCTCCAGGCTTGCATGCATCGGGTGCCAGTTGCAGAGAATACTAGAGGGTCTCAATGGCCGGTGGAGTGGCCTAGTAGACTGCAGACACCTCCTTATTGGCTAAACAGCTCGCAGATGGGCATCTATGGCAAGCCAGCGCCTCAAGATTTTTCCACAGATAATGAACACTGGAAACGTGTCGTAAGCAATTCATACATGAAGGGGTTAGGCATCAGTTGGTCCAACGTCAGAAATGTCATGGACATGAGAGCTGTTTATGGAGGGTAGGGAACCTTTCAGCTACAGACTTTAGTTTGACTTTTGTTACCATGTATAGCTCGAGTTATCAGAATTTGTGCTTTGCTTGAATCCAGGTTCGCGGCAGCTCTAAAGGACCTTCAGGTATGGGTCATGAACGTAGTGAACGTTGACTGTCCGGATACTCTCCCCATAATATATGAGCGCGGCCTTTTTGGAATATATCATGATTGGTGTGAATCCTTCAGCACCTACCCTCGAACTTATGACCTCCTTCACGCAGATCATCTCTTCTCAAAGCTGAAAAAGAGGTCACTAACATTTATCAATGAATGTTGTTTAATCACAGCACCCAATTTGGCCTCTCCAAATTCCCATTAACAAAATGTATTATTGGTGTTTGCAGGTGTAAACTTGCTCCTGTCCTGACGGAAGTGGATAGAATAGTAAGACCGGGAGGTAAGTTGATTGTTCGGGACGAATCAGGAGCAATTGGAGAAGTTGAGAACTTATTGAAGTCACTGCGATGGGAGGTTCATTTAACCTTTTCAAAAGACCAAGAAGGTCTGCTCAGCGCCCAGAAAGGTGACTGGCGACCACAAACCTTGGCAGCTTCAGCTTCATCCTAATAATACATGTAAAGAACAGATATTGGCCCCATTCTCATCCATCTTCTACTCTAATGGCAATACCACAAAATTACTTAGGCCCGCAATGGCGATTTGTTCAATTTCTTCACTTTCTTGTTGTAAAACGCTCAGAAATTAGTCAGTAAATACAAGTAACCTCTTGCGCTAGAAAATGTAATACGACCTGAAAGTGTTCAATATGCAATACAAAGTTGGAGATCGTATTACTTCAATTAAATCTTCAATTTTTAGCATGCATGACATGATTGAAAAGTAAATTTCATGTAAACAGATTTTAATGATTATTTTGATTTATTCACTGTTATTCTTATTAAAATTGAACAATCAATTCCATGAGCAATCAATCACAATCTGTAAACATCAATCGCAATCAAAACAAGAACAAGTTCCCTAATTCGGATGCTATTTGTGAAGCTTGTTATAGGCCTCCAGTTCATCATAATACACATCCCACACGCACCTCACGCAGCCGCTCCCGCAGCAATCACCCGGTTCCGGCATCTCCGGAGGGGGAGGCGCTTTCTTCTCTTCTTTCCCATCTTCCTTCTCCTTCGCCTTTTCTTCTTTCTTCTCCGTCGCCGGAGGTCGATCGTTACTCGAAGCCATGCAGTTGATGCTAATTAGAGGAAAAGATAAAGTCGGATAGTGAACTCCGGCGGATATTGAACACGGCGATAGGCGTCTGAAACTCAGATCTCTCATTAAACGGCAACTATTATTTGGACGACGGTGTTTGACCACTGGGAACGTGTAGATTATTGTCTGGTGAATTTGGCAAGCTGTTTTCATTACACAAGTTTGTGTTGGGATTTGATTGTTTAAATAGATACGAGTGACGTGGGCTGATATTCGTTGACCTTTTCATAAATTCGACCAGAAAAAAAAAAACGTTTAAGATTTAAAGGTCAACGGTATTAAATTGTTATAGAATTAATATATAATAAATAAAAATTATAAAATAATTAAATAACCATTTTACGGAAACATAGGGGTTGTTTGTTTCTGTTTTTTTTCTTTGTTTTTTGTTGTCGTTTTTGTAAAAAGAAAAATAGGTAAGTAAAACGTATTTGGCTTACTCTGTTACGATTTTTTGTTTCTAAAAATAAAAAACCACAACAGTTTTACAGAAACAAAAAAACATCGTTTTTCTGAATTTTGACAACATGTTTTTTTCTACAAAAAATTAACATAACCCTGGTTTCTATCTCGAAATAATAATAATAATAATAAATTTTATATTAATAATTAATAATTAATAATAATAATAAGATAATTAATTTGGTATAATAAAATTAATAATAAAAATAATAATATTAATAGTATTAAAAATAGTAAGTAGCAAATTTATAACAATAATTAATAATAATATTATTATTAACAATAATTAATAATATTATTATTATTAACAAATAATAATAATAATAATAATAAATTAATAATAAGAATAAGAATAATAATAAATTAATAAGAATAAAATTAATAAGAATAAGAATAACTTAAAATAATAATAATAATAATGAGTTTAATAATATAATAATATAATTAATAAAAATAAAATTAATAAGAATAAGAATAACTTAATAATAATAATACTAATAATGAGTTTAATAGTAATAATAATAATAGTAAGAAGAAAATTTATAACAATAATTAAATAATAATAATAATAATAATAATAATAATAATAATAACTTATTAAAAATTAATAATGAATATAATAATAATAATAATAATAATAATAATAATAATAATAATAATAATAATAATGAGTTTATTAAAAAAATAAAAGTAGAACCAAACGGTCCTTTATTAAATTTTGAGTCGTGTTAAAGATTTGTATTTTTATTTTTTGAACTTTAGGTCGGACTCAAACTATTGACCCAGTTTAAAGTTCAAAAACTTTAGGCAAAATAATTAGAGATGACATTTAAATTAGGACTCAATTCGACCACCCTGAACTAGTATAAGGTCAACAGGATAAATTAGAGTTTAAAGTTCAATATTTTTAAACAAAATAATTAGAGATGACATTTAGACTAGGATTCGGTTCGACCACCCTGACCCAGTCCAAGATCAACAAGACAAACTCGGGTTCAGAATGTTTTGAAAAATCAGGCCTCAATTTGGGCTCAAGCCTAGATTGTTTAAGCCCGACCCTACACCTATAAAAAAGTGATTTTATTTTCCTCTTTTGATTTAAACATTTAGGTTAGTTGTGCTGTGTCAGGTTCTAGCTCGAACTCTACTATTTAGGCAACAGCCTAACAGGCCCTCGAGTCAGATCTAAACCCTAACAGAAGTTATTAGGTCAAGGTGGGCTGGCTCGTTATTATCCTTAAAAATAAATTGATTTTAAATTTTTAAATTAAAAAAATCAAATCAACTAATATGATCAAGCTTTGAATTGTTCAAGCTTGATAAGGCTCAAGCTCAGGCTCATGTCACATTTCCTAAGTCCGGGCAAACCTTATTAAGTTCATTGCTATTTCTATCAAACAACCATAAAAGAATAATTATGATAATTATTACTATATTTTAAGATTTTTAATATAGTAGTAAATATCATAATTTATATTAAAAAAAGTATATCTACATCCTTATAAAAAATTAATAGTATTTAAAAACAATTTTTACAAATTTTAATATTTAGAATTTTGATCTAGAAATTTATAAAGATACTAACAATAATGTAAAAAATAAAAAGTGTAAATGTCATGAAAATTTGTGAAAGTGACTGACAAAATATTCTAACTATGATAATGAAACTTATTTAAGCACTATTAAATTATGTTATTAACAAAGATAAACGAATATTTATTTTCATAAGTTGTCATATATGACGTCGTTAAAAAATTAATATATTTTAAAAAGCTACATAATTTTAAATTTTATTTAAAAGGGTTTTTTAATGATTGAGATTATTATATTCACACATATAAATCCGCAATGAGTTACTGCAAATATGTTTTATATTTTAGTTTTAATAACAAAGGCTTTGGTATCGTAAGTGAATCTATAAGTATGGTAGTACTTGGAAAATTATTTTAAATAACTTATTTATTGCTTCAATAATTAAAAATAAATAAATTAAAATAAAGATAGTCATTAGATTATCAAATTCCAAAAAAAAAAAAAACAAAGAGAATGATAAGAAGATCACCAACTAGCAAGCTTAATATGAGGCTACTTCATTTGATATGAGAGTTCAATCTTAATTTGTTTTTGATTGAATTTGAACTAAGATTAGAAAGTTCAAATCAAACTCGAGTTATAGGTAATCTATACTCAAATGGAGACACTGCCAAGCCTAAGTAAATTATTGAATGCATATAAAAATTTATTAATTACTTGGTTTGAATAAATTATTTAAAGATTAACTATTTGTAATTAAGTATTATAATCAAATTAATTAGTCTTTACAAATTCAAATATGCCTTCAATTTTGACTAAGAATCTCCATCAAAAATTTAAATTAAAAAATAAAATATCTTTTTATAATTTCAACGTTTTGAATTCTAGGTTAGACACAGATAATCCTAACTCGAATTTTAAAATTTTTGAAATGAAAAAGCTTAACCTAGGCCCAAATTTTAGTCAAAATAGGCCCAGCATGTTGAATCGTCCAACCTAGAGATTAATTGTTGTCTGTCCTTTTACCCTGTATGGAAAAGATCAAAACCCAACTCCAAGAATGGGTTTAAAATGGCAGTTTGACAAAGGCACAAAATCTGGTCGGATTGGACCGGCGTAACCCCGAGCTTTATTGCCCATACTTTTACCCTGTATAAAAAAGATCCAAACCCTTAAGTTCAAGATGTGGGTGAGTTAATAAAGAATTTTTTTAGTTTAAGTGAGGTCACGGGTTTAAATTTTTTTTTATGTATATAGCTGTTTAAAATTTAGGGTTAAAATTTTACATTCTATAAAGAACCTACCTAATCGAGCAAAGATTAATCTAAATGTGGATGAATTGAAGATGCATTTTTTTAAAAAAAGGAAAGTCGGAGCTAATTACATTGCAGTACATGGGACACAGGTCCCTGACTGATCTTCAATGAAAAAATGATGACACCCGGAGAGTGTAGTGTCAAAAAAAATAACTCCAACAGTGAAGTGGGCTGCCTGGGAGGCCAACCAATTTTTGCATATATTGCACTCTCGATAGACGTGTCCATATGCAACAGACCAATTACGGGAGAGTAACTCGTAGATGCCCAGGACAATAAGATTGACCTCCTGAATGCGACGCGTTGTTGAGGCAAGCAGGGTGTATATTACGACCGAATCTACCTCCAACTTAATGCGGCAAAAACCCAATTATCAAGCTAGAGAGAGACCGATAAATTGAAGATGCCTTTTTATAATTAAAATCTTCCTAAAACACCAACTAAAAACAATCCAAACCCAACTCTATCGAAACTCTCAAAGCTGGTTGGTGAAATAAACCGAAACGAGTCTGTTTGAATACAAACTAACTGGTTAGTGGTCATGTCGATGGAACTTATGAATGACACACCATCGTGACTACACGCAACAGAGAAGTATGATCATCTCCTCCACGTGTTGCTAACAGTAAAAGATGAGGCGTTGGTCATTCATTTCGGCGACGCGATGGGTTACTTTCACTTACTTCAAAAAGACACACCAAACTTGCCACTGCCATTTTGGTCATGTATGATTGTGTAAATTTCCAGTTTCGTGTAAACCATTGGAATCGCAGCGGAGTCACTCAATAAATGATAATCCTTTATATCATCTTTGATCATCCTTCCCCAAGTTGGGAGATGGGAACGTACTCACGTGTACCTAAAAAATACTGTGACTTTATCTTTTAACATCTACCTTATTTATTAATTGAAAGAGAGAAGAGAAAAAAGGTTAAATATAAAAGAAAACATAAGGTACAGTAATTTTATTCACTTGTACTAGAAAAACGTATAAATAAGTTGGATGTAAAAAAAACAGG
>JANJEY010000236.1:16308190-16319010 GCA_024703695.1 Erythroxylum cataractarum
AAAAAATTATATGCTTATTTTTGCTAATTCCTTATAATCTGTTTGAATTTATAAACAATTAAGTAGAGAATTATTATTATAAATTATATTATAATAAATAAAAAATATTATGTTTCTTTAATTATTCTTATTATTTTAATTGTTTTCAATTATGATAATTACAATTTCCTTTTAATTTGTTAGTTTAGTTATTATTGCCGGAATTATTATAAGTTGTGTTAATTTTATATTCCATATTATTATTCACCATTATATTATTATTAATAATTTTTATCATTTTTTTTATTCTTATTAATTTAATTGTTTAAAGTTTTGATTTTTTTAATTTTCTACATACTATTATTCTTATTAATAATAAATTATTTATTTATTAATGATATTAAATAATATGATTGAATTTATTATTATTATTAATTTTGTTCTTAATAAGAATAAGGAGAAAAACACAAAACAATAATTTCTTGTTTTGGAATAACGTTATAATAATTAAAAGTTTAAAACTGGCTCCAGAAATCCTAAGCCAGCTTAGGATTTGACTGAAGGCTGAAAACGGTGTCTATGGGTGGGTCCCACATGCACTTATCCTTTGTCCATTGCATCTGTCAAATTTTAATGCCAAAACGACGCCATTTGCGTATTATATACAATAAGACACTGTAGCATTACACAGAAGATTTGGGCTCCTACAACCACTGCAACAAATATTGAGGTGGGGTCCACCCACATGCTCTTCTCCTTTGTTTTTACTATTTTTAATTTATGATTTTTTATTCCAATCAGGGGAACAAAAACAGTTGTCGACTCATACGAGTACAATGGAGTACAGTTGTTATATTGTTCTTGTTTGTAACAATTTCGGATTAAACTTTGTATTTTATTATCTATTTCTTAATATAATTAGAATAAATACATGCAAATTTTCGATTAAAAAATTCAACTGATTCGATCAGTTTAGTCGTAAAAATTTTAAATCGGTCAATTTTTTTGTTCGGTTTTAAACTTTCTGATTTTTAGTAGCTTGTTTTTTAAAACCTGTCAGTTTATTAATTAATTAGTTTATTTTTGTAAATTAATAAATTCTTATACACTAAAATAACCGAATATAAAGAACTCTTTTCATCTTTTCTAAAATACTTAGCTACAAATTATTTTGTTGCTATAAATACTTCTTTAGCAATCATATAATATGGTTGCTGTAAAGAATTCATGTAAATTTAGCAACCAAATTTATTGGTTGCTAATGGAAAATTTGAAATACTTGGAATGACCACTCAATAGTTAGTTGTTAATAATAATTTTCTATAGCGACCATAAAGTTGTCGCTAAAATTGTTAAGTTTAGTCGTTATATTATTATTCATGAATTGTAAATTTTAGTGACCATCTATAGTCATCAAGTATTGATTGGTCGATAAAAAATATACGTAACTTATATATTGCAACCAAATAATTTTTTGTTGTAAAATGTATATAATTAACAACCATTTTATTATGGTTGTTGAGGATTTAGTTGTTGAAATCAAATTTTCTTGTAGTGGGATCACACTCATCTTTTTGGAGGGATCCTACAATCTTAAGCATTTTCGCGTAGTCTCTAATTTCAAGCTTAGATTTATAACTTTAAATGATGAGGCATGTGATCTTAATTAGGAAGATCAACAATATTTATGTTTTAGTTGGTAGAGAGCGAGTTGAGGCCCCTGTAGCTAGAGGAGAGGATAAAAATAAAGTGGAGCCCAAACTGATAAATGATTAATGCACCTAAAAAAGAAGAGATGATGAAGGAGTAAGAATATGTCAAGCCTTTACCATAATAACTGATGTGGGAAAGGATTGATAGGACCGTCCACTGTGTAAAGATAGATAACAGTCAAAACTATACTCTACACAAGTTACACATGTACTTAGGAAAGATGGAGCAACAATTATCCACTTGCTTCTAGTATTTGGAATACTCTAAGTTGCCTCCAAAGTCTTGGACGATGGTAAAGGATGACGATGATGATGATAAGCATGATGGTGATTGAGCTCCTATTTTCATTTATTTCTTTTAAGCTTTCTAAATTATAAGGATTATTTTCTTTCTTTTTTGATCCTTAACTACATTGTTACTTTTGTTATGTTACTGTGTTCAGCTTAAAGTTACTTGTGTATTTTCTTGCTTTTGAGTTTGCTTTAGTTGTATCTATAAGGTATAAATAATCTCTAGATGTTAATCAAAATTACCTCGGATAGCAAATGACAAACAGGAGCCAGATGAATTTCTATTTGTTTTTTTTTTGTTTTTCTCCTTTTATATTTATTGTCCTTAATCTTTGTTTCATTCCTTATAGTTTATATTGAGTAAAATATACAACTCAAGGTTGAGGATGGAATTGGTTATTTATAAGCCCTATTTTACTTTTCAATTTTGTTGTAATTAGATAAATATGAAAAATTTAGAAAAAAAATTCTAAAAGTGAAAGAAGATTGATCAAAATGATACATTATAAGTTTGGTTGATTTATAATTTGATTAGTTTAGGCAAATAGTTATGAGCATTGATATCTAATTTAGTGATTTATAATTTGATTAGTTTAGGCAAATAGTTATGAGCATTGATATCTAATTTAGTTTTGATTTGCTTTAACAATTATAAAAAATGATACTTAATTTGCATTATGATACTTTTTATATAATTTAATCATATTTTTGAATTAGAGGATGATTCTTTCTAAGTATTTTAGTAGCTCACTGCAAAAATAAATAAATATAAAATACATTCAAAAAAATGGGAACAAGTGAGCATAATTAAATTAACTGAATTAGCTTTCATCAAGTTAAAAAGGTTAAAGTTAAAGAGTAGAGCTAGTAACCATCTGAAACAATGGTTTAACTGAGTAACTATGAGTATTTACGAATTACGACAATGTGTTATCTTTCAGTAAAAGATTAGTTAGATTTTCAAAAAAAGCCTCTAAGTGCTCCTTTATTACTTCAAAATTAAATGCTTATTTTTTGTTAATTTAGGTTATTAAAATAGTAAGAAATTTAAACATTTTGGTCTTTTATGTCTACTTTAAGAATTAAGTTAAAATTTGTAAATTAAGTTGATGTTTGAAGGATGGGTAGATTAAATTGCATTGATTTATGATTTAATTTAAGTATCTAAATGTCTAACTAATTGATAAATAATGCGATTGAATAAATGGCAGGTAATCGCAGTTACTCTAATTGATTTGTTAAATTCTTTCCTAAAATTACTGCTTATTTAAGTTGAGAGTGATTAAATTGATTTACTTGAGAAAAAACAATGATCTAAGTATGGGGATATTTGATATGCATACAAAATGCACATATATTCTTAAGTAATTCGCTTGATTTTAATGTTAAATTATCTTATTTTACTTATCCTTTGACTTATTTTTAGAAAATTGTAAAAAAAATTGACCTTAAGATGATATTATTTAAGAATTAGAGGCCATTCCAATTAAATTCGTAAAGGAAATAATAATTCTTTTTTTAACACAATCTATCCTATGTCTGTGTTAAGTTGTTAGCCTGTGCCTAAATGAATGAACATGCAATAAGTGACACGACTTGAGATCGTGTCCAAATCAAAAAGGAAATAGAAGATCCATGATTTGGCGACATAATTATGCTAAAGATTGTGTTTATTATCCACATGAAAATAGTAAGATCCATAATTTAGTGACATAACTGTAGGACAGACCGTATTCTTCATTTGGAGAAAATAGTGAGCTCTATGATATAGGTCATTATCATGCCCTATGCCATGTCCTAAGCTAACAAAACATATTTAAGTGAGAAATTTCTAATTTTAAAAGGTCTTTAACTGATGATTGGAGAAAACGCATACATGAGATATCTTTTTTCTCTCCAAAAGTTAGGATTAACTATTGGGATGCTCCAAAACCTTCGAGAAGTCAATTCTAATTTTTTTTAATAAGAAATCCATACCTAGACATTATCCTAACAGATCAAACTAATGACAAAAATCAAGATTTCATTTAGGTTTATTCCTATTATAATTTCTTTATAATTTCTTTCTATTTTTTGTTTTTAACATGCTTCGTAGCTAAATACTCTCCAATTTTAAATAAGGAAAAGTCTAGTGGTTATTTTATATGAATTAATTCAAATTCATTTTATGATTTGAGGTGTAATTTTCAGAACTACCTTTGATTGATCCTAATGTGAATTTATTCATGTCAGCATTTAAACCTAATTTAAATTTACTTATGGAAAATTCGAAAGAGTATGCTTGTGATTGGATAATGACTTATATGGCAAGCGTTGAATAAGTTGCCTAAGAGAGAGACCTATGCGATCTTCCTAGTGTTAGAGTGAGACCTTTCGTATGATTTTACAAATATTAACGCATTCAAAGGGGTGGTAGCTTGGTATTTTATATTTTATTACAAATTAATAATTTATTGTAATTATTTTAAATTATTAATTTAAGTTAAATATAATTAGTTCAAATCATATTTAAGAGTTGAGTTGTGCTATTATGTTTGGGATATTTGACTAATTTGCATATGATATTTGTATCATATTTGTTTTGTTATTATTGTTAAGCAAATTTTAAGAAAAGAAAATTTTTGAAAATTAGAGAATCCTCTTTTAGTTTTCTTAAATTTTAACGAATGTTTGTGCCTTTTTATCTTATTTTATATAATACGGATGCCATTGTCAGAAATGAAGGATAAGATAATAATATAAAAAAACTTATCAAACCTAAAACGACTTATTATATGCTTTCATATTCTAGGAGTTGCATATTATTTCTAAGTACTTAAAAGAAAAACGCCATATATAATCTCATTTTTCCATAGCTACAATGATTGACGGAGCTCCAACTGCTGCTACTTTTTCAGTCCAAGCAGAAGCAGGACTAGTCCAATGTAATTGTAGTGGTAGGCCAATCTGATGAACCGATACTTGAAACTGTTCCAGGGAGGGTACCTTGGCTCAAGCTCAGGATAGAATGCCCTTTGCATCACAGCCTTCTCATGACTGAATGTATCAAAAGAATACTTTCCATGGTACCTACCGATGCCGCTGTGACCAACACCTCCGAATGGAAGTTCATCACACAGAAACTGCAGTTCAAACCAAAAAGTTACTATGGAATGGATCAGTTTTTCTGATGAAACTCTAAATAGTGGAATCAATTCGTGTTACCTGAACCATTGTGTCATTGAAAGTCACACTTCCTGAGGATGTTTCTGTTAAAATCTGTCTCTTGAATGATTCATCTTTAGTGAAAGCATAGATGATCAGTGGTTTTGGCCTTGAGTTCACAAATTCTATGCTTTCTTGAATTTTATTCAACTGCATAGGCATTGGTTACCTGTTGATTAGAAGAAGAAAAGCAGAAGTTCGATGGGAAACTGAAAGTAGGAAAAAGCTCTGGAGTGTTCGGGTCTTACAGTGACGACAGGAAGCAGGGGACCAAAGATCTCTTCTGTCATGAGCTCAGAATCAAGCGGAGGGTTTAGCAAGATTGTGGGCTCAATAAACCTGCAAATTTTGACCATGATAAGCGAGTTTCTTTCGTATTGTTGGAAAACTGGCCAGGTTTTACCTAAAGGAGAAAGAATTCAAGCTTACATGTTATATTCATCCACAGATCCACCATGAACAATGGAAGCATTAACAAGAGGATGGCTAAGAAGACTGTGTAAGCGATCAAAGTTGTTCTTGTTTATGATTTTACTAATGCTATTTGATTCTTTCGGGTTTCCTCCGTAGAATCGTTTTAGGATCTTCTTTAGTAAATCTGTCTGAAAGATAAAGATAACTCTTTCAAAGTGAACTAGCCAATATGAGTCTATCCACCCTGGAAAAGAATTGTCGTTACCAGAATGGTAGCAGACTTTTCTTCCACAATGACATAATCCACGGCGATACATGCCTGCCCATTGCATGCCCCCCATTTCCCTCCAACTATTCGTTTAGCTGCTGTCTTTGAATCCAACACATGTAAAAGGTAAAACAAGTCAATTATTGGTTTGAAATGCATGATCACCAAAGAATTTACAGTTTGCTAATCTATGTAACCTTCATATCTGCTGGATCGGTGATCGAGTTAAGGTCCAGTATAGCAGGACATTTTCCTCCCAACTCAAGTGTAACAGGTGTTAAATGCTCTGAAGCTGCGCTCATGACAATGCGTCCCACACGTTGGCTCCCTGAGGATACATAAATTAAGAGCAGGTCTACCATTAGAAGACTAGAGTAGACACCTAGTTGGGGGTTTTTGCCTGTGAGAAGTGCATTAGCATCTATTCTTAAAAAGTATGAGGTGATACCAGTGAAAAATATCTTGTCCCATTTATGCTGCAGTAGTTGTTGGCAGACTTCTGGTCCACCCTCAATGATTTTTATAGCCTTGGAATCCAAGTACTTTGGGATAGTATCCGCAAGAAAAGAAGCGCATGCCGGCGCAACCTCTGACGGTTTTAGAACCACAGTATTTCCAGCTGCGATAGCTCCTATCACTGGATCCAATGACAGTGCTGCAGACAAGAAGATTACCACACTCAACGCAGCTTCTATTTACAATCATTTTTGGTTCTACTCTAATGAGCCACTTCAATAAAATTCTACACATATCTATCTCACACCTAGCGGAAAGAACTATGGTCCCGACCTGAGATGAAACAAATAGCAGAGAACTTTCCATCTTTTACCACGCTAACTGATGATTAGTTTTGTTAAATTCAAGGCTAACTGGTGGAAGATTTACTTGAATGTGGTTATAGATGTAAGAAAAGAGGTGTGGAAAAGCACCACCCACTTCTATTCAATAACTAAGGCATGTCGTATAAGCGAATTTGCCACCCACAAAGGCCATAGTAAACTAGGAATTGTAGGTATTTGCTTGCTCTTCATAACAAGGAAGTTCCCTTCAACTCCGTTTCAATAGATAAAAGTACTAAAATTATCATAGTTAATTGTGGGAGAATTGATTCACTCACACAAGGGGAAGTTCCAGGATGCCATTACAAGAACTACACCGAGAGGTTCAGACACCACTTCTCCACTTGTTGGGAAGAAAAGCAGTGGTAATCTACCCTGCTCGAAATAATTAAGAAATCACCTTAAACACCAAACAAACAAAAAAATCTCTTCCCTGTGCTAATTTATGTCGTGATCAGCTACAGAAGAATTTCAAGTCTATCATTGCTGTTCTAATTTACGGAATTGAGACAAGCCCTAATTGAGGCTATTCATCCTTGGAAAAGATCTGAGAGTTTCAACACAAAATACATCAGCTTCAGTTTCTTACTTGTTTGCTTCTCTGTGTGCGGAAACAGAACAGGAAAAAGGAAATTTCAAATTTCAATTGTTTAAATTAAATTTTAACGCTTTTAAATTCATCTTATTTTTATATTTTAAATTAAAATTGATTTTACTATTACATAATTATTTTTTAAATTAATAAAAAAATAGATCTGATTTTTATTTACACACTAAAATTTATTACTTTTTAAAAATAGTATAACATCAATAATTATTAGAAAATTATCTTTGTTAAAATTTTCATCCAATTAAATTATGTTTTGAACGTTTAAAAAATATAAAATTTTAATTTAAACACTTCAAAATATTAAGATTTTCTTTAATAAAAGTTAATGTCAAAAATATGATTTTAATAAAAGAAAAACAAAACAAACCTTTCTAGGGGCCATCCATTTCTCCACGTGGTTCAAACAGTAACTGGCTGATTTTTCGATCACCCCTACCTGCAAATATAGGATGACGATGAACCATTCGAGTCTGAAAATCACATAAAGTTGGTGAATGTGCAATTAATCAAGATGAAGTCTGGAGGGCTTAGTGAATAAAAAGGAGAATAAGCCCATATTTGAATCATCTGCCTCTGTGCCCTACAGGTTTCAGAACCTAGTGGAGAAACTTCCAACAGAGATAAGAACACCCAGAACACTTACCTCGTCCCTGTAAGCTTCTACTGGGTGCTTGCCCAGATCCTCATAAAGTGACTTAAACATTCTCTCTTCATTTTCTTTAACAAGGTCAATAAGAGCTCTAAGCTGTGCTTTCCTCCAACCAACACCTCTAGTCTTTCCACTTCTAAAAGTTTGTCTCAGCTCACACAAACTGTTTTCCAGGCGCTCCATTTCCCTCTCAGCCTGCTAAACCTATTCGTTGGTAAATTATTTCACCTAAATGCTTGTCTTTCAAGTTCACTGAGAAGGTGGGGAACCATGTCTGCATTTAAAGCTCACAACTAATTCTCAGCGGCCAACCCCTTTTTTTGCATTAAACGCTCGCAACTAACTCCCTTGTCTTGGATTAGCTTCAGCAAATTGATTCACCGTCAAATTCAGCAGTAACTAAGCAAATTGTCTCCAAGTTGTTGAAAAATTGTATTGAGCTAACTTTACTGCTATCCACGAAGCTCACATGCTGATGGCTTTATGGATAAGTTTATACAGTAATCATATCTTCTTCGCGCTACAAGTACGACTAATTAGTAACTGTCAGAGAATGTAAATTGTCACTGTGGTCTAAAAGTCAAAGTTTTGTTTTCAGTACTTAAATTAAATACTTCACCGATATTCGTGGAGTCTATTTTAAATTTTTAATGAATATTCAATTGATTAATATGTTGTACGCATCATTGTTATAAATATCTACTAGTTGGATTTGATTCTAACACGGAATTGTATTAATATGGGTCAATATCAAGTATTATAAAATTATAAAATGATTTTTAAACTTTTTAAAAGTGTTAAATAATTTTTTTATATATTGCATTATGTAATTTATAATTTTACATTAACCATGTCTAAAAAATTATAATAATAAAAATTTAAAATAATAACATTCTATTTATTTCTATTAATATAACTTTTATATATTTTTACATGTAAACAATAACCACGATTAATATAAAAAAGATCATTTAACCATCATATAAATATAAAATTAAGGATAATACAAAGTACTTACAATGTTACAATTTTATCATATAATAAATAATAATTACATCAAAAACATCAAATAAAAAGAATAATAAAAATCCACGACTCTCTAAATATTACAACAAGAGTTCGTGCCAAAGAAACAATTAACTAGAAGTGAAATCTGAAATAAAAACATTTATAATTATATTTATATTGCACATGCAGGTTTCACATATACATGAAATCAAAGTAAAATTTAAAAATAAAATAAATAAAAACCTAGAATTTCATTAAGTTGAATATCCACTCAAATCTTATTGATCTCATTTGGTACCAAGTTTCTCATAATTGAGATGAGTCTTATCATTATTATCATTCAAATTTATTGTACTAAATGATATTTTAATACTTTCTTTTTCATGATTATCTTCCAAGTCACTTTTATTTATCAGACTTAGATTCTCAAAAACTCAATTAGCCAAAAGATTAATATGGACAAGACAAATTTGATCAATAGAACTACTTTTTTTAATGGTTTAAAAACTAAATCAAACACCAAATCGGTCAAAGGAAAGATTTAAAGTTTAAAAGTTCAACTTATATTGAATCGCTATAAAACTGATATATAATAAATGAGAAATAAAATTATAAGAGCAAATAAAAATAAAATATTTATTCAAATAAAAATACAATAATGTCTATTTTTATATGATGAACCAATAATAAAAAATTACTATTTAATAATTTTCATTGTCTTTATTTAAATATATTTCTTTAAAATTTAAATATCACTCAGAAATCAAAAGTTAAATTCAACGTAATGTTATACACTAAAAAAATTGAATGAGGATTAGGTGGAATAATTTAATTAAAAAAATCCATCGATAAAAGAGAGAGTTACAAATAGCCTAATCATTATATGACCATCATTAGTTAGAGATGTCAATGTACCGAGTCAGGCTTGACCCGATGATAGGATATATATATATATATAATGTCAAAAATGACGTTATTTTTTAAGTTACAGCTCGGCCCATGGCCCACCCAATCTCAGCCTATGGTTCGATCAACTCAGGCCAAAATCAGGTTAGGCTAAGCCAGGCCTTTTTTGACATTCCTACCATTAGTAATGATATATAATTATAGGCCTTTTTTGACATTCCTACCATTAGTAATGATATATAATTATAGATCAATAGGGGAATAAGAATTAATGATAGAAATTGACTTTGAATCATATAAATGACTCCACTGAACATATTTTGAATCACTAATGAACATTATGAAATCGTGTCTTGCTGTGGGTGAAGGTAAGAACTTGGAAACAAACATTAAATGTTAGACCCGAATTTTTTTTTATGATATTATCCAGTATAAATTGTGATAATTGAGCGATTATGCCTTAGTTTGATTAATTTGGGATTATTAATAGCTAATTTCGGTTTATTTGAGATTAATGAGTTTAATGTGGTTTTACATGAAAATTATAGGGTAAAAGTTTAAAAGGGCGTTTCGGGAAATTTGCTTGAGTTGGATTGATTTGGGCTTAACTAAGAGGGGCATTATGGTCATTGTCTCATGTTTTAGGTTAAGAGAAAAGAAATAGAAGAAGAGGAAAAGGAGAGACATAAAGGAAAAATAGAAGAAGAAGAGGAGAAGCACGCCGACGGTGAGAGGAAGAGAGGAAGAAGAGAAGATTTTGATTTCTGAGGTTTTCCGACGATTCGAAGCATTTTCCGGTAAGTTTAGTGCCTTCCTAACTTGGTTTGATTAGATTTAAACCTAAAGAATGTTGAATCCGTGAGAATCGAAGGTTTTAGGGTTTTGAGTGGAAAAATTGGGAGAATCGTTGGGTTGATGTGTTTTTGTGAGATTTGAAGTT
>JANJEY010000236.1:16368957-16379395 GCA_024703695.1 Erythroxylum cataractarum
TGATCACATGTGTGTTAGGTGGTTAAAATGTACTATAAATAGAAGGGTGAACTTGATGTAAGATACACCATTTTTTTATAAGAAGAATTCTTCTCTCCCAAATATTCTTCAAGTTTAGTTTCGTATTTATAACAAAAATAACTTTTTTATTAATTGTTATTTATTATTGAACCTTCTCGTACCAGGAAGATCAATATGGGCTTGTGAATAAAAACTCTAATAGATAAATCATTTGAACACAACTTTTTATGAATCTGAATGCTCCAGGCGATGGATGGCTCACTAGGGGTGCGTTGATATTGTATTTGATCTCTGACCGGTGGCGTCCAATGTCTAGGAACTGTTGTCCTTTCCACTGTGGCTACTACGGTGTCGTATGTGCGGCATCCTTTTAGCCTCTCTGGATAGTTCCTAGGCTGGATCCTTAATTGGATTGATAGTAGGGACTCTTTTGTTAGTTGGCCCTTCTCCCTCATGGAGCCGTAGATCATTGTGTTAGTTTTTGTAATTTTATGTCTGATTTCTTTAGGTGCTACTGGGTTCACTGCTGTTTGGGCTTAATAGTTAGCTTTAGTCTCCATTGTTAGCTTCTTTGGGGCTTTTGTTAACTGGGGTATACCCCTGAGCATGTATACATACCCTATTTTTTGATAAATATTTATTGTTTATAAAAAAAAGATTAATATTGACTTGTTGTTGTTGAAACTACGCTAACAATTATCAAATATTATATTTTATCTAATTTTCTACTTACGAAAACATGAAGTAAAAAATAAAAATATTTTAATTAATTAATATCTGATGGAATGTCGAGGCCTACAGGTAATCAATCAAAGGTCAAGAATTTAAAAAGAAATCACAGTTCTCAACTAATTTTAACAATACATGTGAAAATATAACCATATTGGCCATTGCGAACCAAACTAGTCCTCAAGGGAAAGAGAGGAGAGAAAATGGCAATGAATTGTGGAATCTGAACCTAAGCGAAAGAATGGTTTTTAACTTTTTTATGCATTAAAAAAAAAGAAGATAAAATTTGTATGCATTCCAACAAACGCTGTTTCATCTCTACACCGTCTGATTAACGTAATATGCTAACGGATATTCACGGAGGCGTTACCTGCGTTTTTCACAGCTCCACGAGCAGAGACTGTACCTTCACCACTCTCCAAATTCAGTGCAATTCTCTCCCTCTCCCCTTCAATTTCCATTAAAAAAACGCAAAAATTAGTTATAATCCCTACAGTTTCTTAATAACCACTTGCGATGTTAATGTCCTTCTGTTGAATTACACTGCAAAAATGGCGGCTTTGGCTACTACTTCTTCTGTTCATTCTTGGATCCCTGAAGATGACTTCTTGTTAAAGAACGCTGTTGAGGTAGCCTCTCCTTTGCTAATATAAATTTCGAATTCTCTGTTTACCAATTCCGTCTGACATCTGTACTCAGTTTCATTTGGTTTCCTATCACAATTCCTCGGAATTCCCCTCTAGGTCTTTCTTTTTCATATGTTATTCTGTAGATTTAAACTTGACCCTGATGGAATTTTCTGATATGATGGCGGCCAATTTGTTCTTTTTAGCTTTTGTTGCTGAAAATGCATGTTAGTCCCAATTTCGTTGTTCGCTATGCGTGTTTCTGAGGTTTCTTAACAATATCGGTCTACTTGATTACTGGCCAGTTGAATGGGTAATTTTCTACATTTTCGCATGCTGTTTTCTTACCACCCTTTATTTTTTCACTCGAAATGTAACGTTCTTCAATAAAAAGCGTTATCTTATCTCTATGTTTCCTTTAATGATGTTCTTTTTGTATTGTGAATTTCAGGCTGGTGCTTCTTTGGAAGCACTTGCTAAAGGTGCGGTGCAGTTCTCTCGCAAGTTCACCATTAGAGAATTGCGCGATCGTTGGTATTCTCTCCTTTATGACACTGATATTGCAGCTGAAGCTTCTGCGAGAATGGTGGAGTTTGAAGTTTCTGGGCCCAATACGTCGTCAAAAATTAGTAGGCCGGGAGGTCTTAAAGAAAGTCCCGAGAGCTCCGTTAAAAGAAAGGTTGAAAATATTAGACGACTTTATTATGCGATGAGGAAGAAAACTTGTATGCGATCACTTAAGTCTGCTGACGTTGGTTTTCTTGGTACATCAGATGCTAATGATCGCATGCGCGATGGCGGTTCTTGTCGTGGGGAGAGTTTGGCATTTAAAAGTCAACCACCTGGTGCAAGTTGCATTTTAGATGATCATGATCGAGATCCTTTTGGATTTGGAAGGACAGAATGCTATACTGAGCATCCTTTAGGATTACCAACTTCTTATGAAGATAGGGGCCATGATGATAACGCATTGACAGGTCCTGACAGATTATGTGTGACAAAAAGAGACTCTGTCCCCTCGGAAGCCGTGTTGGAGGATAGACACAATGGTGATGGACTTAATTATTTGAACTCAATATCAGAAAATGACTTTGCAGATCTTTCAGAGTCACTCTTGAACTTTTCAAATGAAGATGAGTTGATCTTTGAAGAAGCAGACAGGAAAAACCCAGTTGATAAATCTTGCAACACTAGCCTCAGTTCAGTTTTGGTAAGCCCTCAGAGTGATCTTCATGATGATGTATCTAATGCTAAAAGACAAAAGAAATCGATTTCAAATTTAGACATCAGAATTCCTAGTAGCACTTTTGCTGCAGAAGTGGGGGTTCTGGGGGAAGGCTCAACCTCTGACAATGGGTTAAGAAATCCCCTTCTATCTACATCATCACCAATTACTCGGTTTGCTGAGTACATGGATGGAGAGGTGGAATGCATTATAAACACTGAAGATTCTGAAATTCCATGTAATGATGATGTTTTCATATCTAAAGAAACCACTTCATCTGGAGTCATATCAACTTCTAAGGGGGCTGATTACTTGGCCTGGCTTCTTACTGATGAAAATGATGACAGAGGAGAACTCATCCAGAAGGATGAAAACCCTGCAAAATCTGTAAGGATACCCCAGCTGGTGAGACTAGATATATTACCTGTGACCAGTCCTAGACAGATTAATAACACCCCTGGCGACCCAAGTGAATTTCAATCAGATAAGGCTACTCCAAATTCTGCCGTGGGTGGAATGCCGAAGGAGCTGGTGCATGTTTGTAAGACCGTAAATGCGCCACCACATGTGAATTCAAGTTCCCTCATAAATTCTTTTTCAACACCAACAGTAGACCACTTGACATCAAATCATGAAGAATCTGCAAGTGATGACGATGTTCCTTCTTATTCTGATATTGAGGCCATGGTAAATCTATGTTTCTGTTAATTAGGGGCCTTATATTTATTATTTGTCTTGACTCGCCATCTTGATATGTTCTCTTACAATTATTTATCATTCCTTTTCAGATACTTGAAATGGATTTATGCCAGGATGAACCAGATTCATTCATTAATACTGAAGGTAACTCATCTAGTGTTTTAATTCTCTGTACATGGACTTGAAACCGAGGAATTATACTATTAACATCACTAATCTTTTAATCCACCCACTGTTTGTGCTAGATAATATACTGACCTTGAAGTATTTTTGGCTAATATGTTAGACATACCTAGTTGAAAGGAGTGGCTTAACTGATCGTCACAAAAAATGCTGTAATCTTGTTACCATCTAGGTTCAAGTGATTACAGACCTCTGGGGTTGTGTGGATAAATCATTAAGCCTTTGATATTTTCAGTCTGCAGGTATCAAAATGAGGATGCTAAAAGAACTATAATACGGTTGGAACAGTGTGCTCGATCATCTATGCAAAGATCCATTGCATCTCGAGGGGCATTTGCTGTATTCTATGGTCGCCATTTGAAGCATTACATAAAGGAACCTGAGGTTTGTTAAGTCCAAGTTCCACTCTCCTTCACTCGGTTGATATCTGACTCTGTTCTATTTACGATAGGTGGATTGTTAACAGTTGTGTAATCTCTTCTTTTTATCCAATCCTATTTTCCTACTTTATAGGTGATGATTGGCAGAGCAACTGATGATATGGATGTTGACATTGACCTAGGAAGAGAGGGCCCTGCAAACAAAATATCAAGAAGGCAGGTGGGAGTAGTTTCTTTTTGGGTTGATAAATTGCTTTTGTAGTTATGCAGTTATATTTTGAATTGGGTTTGGCTTGAGATACATACTTTGCTCGTTGATCAATGGATGGTGAGTTATATGAATTGTAGCTTCTGGTGGGGATGTTGTTTGCTACTCCCTTCACAACTTATGCATCAAACATTCTTTTCTAGCTCTTTGAGATTCACTCTTTGGTGGTATATGAGAATGAGTAGCTTTTTTCTTGCTGCTAGGCTCTTATAAGAATGGAAGGAGATGGTTCTTTTCATTTGAAGAATCTTGGTAAAAACCCTGTTTATGTGAACGGAAAAGAAGTTGCCACTGGACAGAGCATGAGTCTTGGTTCAAATAGTTTGATTGAGGTATGCAGCTTTTCTTTACTTTCCCATGATGTATCTTTCGTCTTACATGTCATTTCTCATTGTAGTTGACGTGTTCATTGAACTAATAGCATACACCTTGACAGATAAGGGGAATGGCGTTTGTTTTCGAAGTGAGCAGCAAATGTGTAAGGCCATATCTGGTTAATGTCGCTAAAAGAAACAGAGAGAATAGTGGGAAGTTCGAATGGTCAGAATAAGGATGGAATACAACCTCCGTGGCTCCACATTAGGACTTTTTAGATGGAAGGAAGTTAATTGTAACCTTAAATTACACCCTTCTGTACAAATATGTAAAGCTCTAACATCAGTTTTCGCCTTAAATTCAATTTGTAACGGACTTCTATTTTTGAAATTAAAGTGAGCTATTGCAGCATGAAAACAGAGCTGAATTTGGTTGGTTGCTCTTATGCTCCATACTGTTGATTTCAGAATAAGAAAAGAAAAAGAAGAGGCAAAACTAAGGGGCTGCACCTGCACCTAATTGTATTAATCTCACTGACGGATGGACGTCATCTTGTTTATAATCTTTATTTAGTAACAAATAATAAACATTGAAGATTAATGGATTAATTTAAATTTAAATTTAAATTTATTTTAATCACTTGCATAATATTATTTAGGAAATATTAATTATTTTAAGATTATATTTTATTATATTAAATAATTAAAATATTTTTATTCAAAGAAATAAAAATATAAAATTAGAAACTCAATCAAATAAACATTTTTATAAGATGCACATGAAAAAGCTCTATCATACAATTTTCATTTTTCTTCTGCTTGTCAACGAAGAGGCGGGATAGTGATCCAACTCAGGTCACCAACCCACCTACGATGTGGTATGAGAAGAGCATAAAGGGTTAAAAAAGAAAGAAACATCTTCCTCTATATTGACGTGGAAGCAAAAAGTGCAAAAACAATAACAACAACACTTAATAAAAGTTTTGCTAAAACAACGAGTTTAAAGAGATTCAATAATACGTAATCTTACCCTTATTTCTTGGTAAAGAGTTTGTTTTCAATATAACTTACGTATAATGTAACATGAAGATATTACAAAATTATAAATGAATAAATAGAGATAAAACAAAAGTACAAATAGGCAATATAATACAAAGAAATGTATTTATAAAACATGAGAAAGATTGATAATAAAAGATAAAATAATTAAATAAGTACACAAACCAGAAAAAATCACGTACAAAAGTAACTCAACCAGCTTTGTCAAGAAAGTAATTAAGTTAAGTAGAAAACTAACTAAGTTAACTAACTAGGAAGTAAGTACTACGTATTAAACTCGAACGACATAGTCTAAAAATCCTAAAAGAATGTGAATGACTTCTTTAAAAGAGATCCTTCATTCATATCTTAGTATGCCAAAGTTCCTTATTACGGGCCATGTCCTCAGTAAGTCCAATCCGAGTCTTACCATTTTTGATCACTTCTCTCTAATTTTTTTAGGCCTTCTTTTTTTCCCCTCATATAGTCTCTAAGTATTATTTTCTCGTATTTTCTTACTGGAGTGTTAAGATCCTTTTAATATGTTTGAACCATCTAAGTCTTGTTTGTCTCTCAATTTTTCATTAATACTAATCACCTTTAATTTGTCTTTTACCATTAGATTCGCAACCTTATCTCTTCTAATAAGGTTATACATCTACCAGAGCATCCTCATCTCTATCACCATAAACTTATTACTTTGTATTTGTTTGATGGGCCAACACTCCGCTCCATATAGCATGATTGGCTTAATTGTTAAGTGATGCAATTTATCTTTTAGCTTGAGAGGTATCTTTTTGTTACATAAAACTCCTGATGCACTTCTCCATTTAAGTCATTCTAATCTAATACGATGAACTATATCTTCATCCGTCTCTCCATTGCTTTGGACAATAGACCCTAGGTACTTAAAACACTCTTTCCATGGTATAATTTATAATCCAATCTTTATTTTCACATTAGTAACCACCTTATGACCTGAAAAGTTACACTATAAGTATTTAGTCTTAGTCCTGCTCACTTTAAAACCCTTCGACTCTAACGTATCCCTCCAATATTTTAGCTAGATATTGAGACCTTCTCTTGTCTCATGTATTAAGAAAATTATATCAATAAACAACATATACTAAGACACATCTCTTTGAATATTCATGGTGAGCTTATCCATTACTACTAGGAAACAAAAAAAAGCTTAATGTGGAGCCTTGGTTTAGCTCAATACCAATATAAAATTTTTCAATATCTCCTCCTATCGTCTTTACTCTAATGATTATTCATTCATACATATCTTTAATCATCGGTACATAGATCATAGTAACTCTCTTAACTTCTAAACATCTCCACATGATTTTTTTAGGAATCTTGTCATAAGCGTTCTCTAAATCAATATCATGTTCAGATTTTTTTGTCTTTGCTTATAATATTCTATTAATCTTCTAAAGAGATGTAACGTTTCTTTCGTGGGCCTTCCTGGCATGAAGCTAAACTAGTTCTCCCAGATAAGAGTAGCCTTTCTCACTCTTCTCAATTATATTCTCCTACAACTTCATGGTGTGACTAAGTAATTTGATGCCTCTATAATTGTTACAATTTTTGATGTAATTAAGGATCTCATTAAAAACTTTACAAGCTAAATAAGACCCTCTATGCCTGGGCTCTTTCTCATCTCTATGAGTATCTCACCCAGACCTTTTGCCCTTCTGCTCTTCATCTCCCTCTTAGCTTTTTTTAATTTCTTCCTTTGTAATCTGCTTGTAATGAGACAAGTTACAAAATCTCTCGGACTTACTAAGGTCTTCTAAAAAAAATTGTCCTCTATGCCTTCATTTAAAAGGTCATAGAATTACCTCTATCATCTTCTCTTGATGAAATTTTTATCCACGAGCACCTGTCCCACTTCATCTCTTATACACCGAAGTTGATCTAAGTCTCTCATTTTATATTCCCCAACTCTCACCAATTTAAAATTTTCCTTTTCTCCCTTTTTAGTAACCAATATATGGTACAAATTTTCGTAAGCTCTGCTTTTAGCAATTAATATTGTCTTATTTGCCTCTTTTTTTGCCAGTTTTTACCTTTTTTTATCAACTACTCTTTCTACCTCTATGGTAGGAAAAGTTAATCAAAGAAAATACGTTCATTGGTCATTGATGATGAAAATATGGTTTTCACAAAGAATATATACTCATTAGTATCATTATCTAGTGACTAGGCCTTCTTAATGAAAAGAAAAACAGCAAGTGATTTAGTTATAGGCTATAATGAGGATTATAAACAAGATAAAGGCCATCTGTTAATTAGAATAATCACTCAAGTTTGGTATAAATTTCATGTAGATATGAACTTTGTAAGTTCTTTTACCAACTGCATAATTATAATGTCCCAATAATTATATGCTTTTGTTTTTAAGATGTTGCTACTTTTCCCTCAAAGCATCTGTATCTTTCCCTAGTGCTTTTTCAATAATTGAAAAGTAACATTTACAAAAGAATAACAGATGCAATCTTAACCTTTTAAGAATTATAAAATTCCATCTCATTTTCACTATACATGTTGGAGTATGACTTAATTCTCTCCCTACTCTCTAGTTAATGTAGTACTGGGTTATTAGGATTATAGGCAACTCTTTTATTTGTTGTACTGGGTTATTATGATTATGGGCAAGTCTTTTATTTGTTGTACAACAAATTGTGTCTGTCCATTGTAGCTTTGTTTTTATTTGACATCCAGTAGCACTATACAGGATGTAGTTGGCATAATATTATTTTGAACATTGTTGTCCTTCTTATTTATATATATATACATCCTGAGAGACTTGTTTATGTAAGTGAGTGAAAAATTCTCAACCTTCTTAAGAGCATAGAGAAAGTCATGTGAGAGTTTCTAGACACCTTGTAACTCCTTTTTTGAACCTAGTGAAATTGGTTATTTGCCCCATGGGTTTTTCTCTCGACACTTGGGTTTCCTATGTAATTTTTGTGTTTTCATAAATTTCTCATTTTCTTGTTTATGGCTCTCTTTGATTATGTTTTTACATTTATTCTCTACCGAAGTTGGTCCAACAAATTGGTTTTAGAGCCTTGTTAATCTCAATCGAGGAATAGTTCATTATGTCAACTATCACTAAGTTCAACATTGAGAAATTTGAGGGAAATATTGGTTTCGTTATTTGGTGTGTCTAGATAAAGGTTATGCTTACACAACATGGATTGAAGAAAGCCTTGAATGGAAAATCTAAGAAGTCAAACATTATAAGTGATGAGCAATGGGAGAACCTTGATGAGAAAACCCTTTCAGTGATTCAACTATACCTTTCTCGAGAAGTTCTGTGTGAGGTGATTAACAAAACTATGATGGCTAGGTTGTGGTTGAAATTGGAATCACTTTATATGACAAAAAGCCAACTCTATTGATTATTCTAATTTAAAAAATTTTGGTTGTCCTACTTATATTCATATCAATGAAGGAAAGTTATCTTCTAATGCTAAAAAGTGCATTTTCTTAGGCTATGGTTCTAATGTTAAAGATTATCGCTTATGATGTCCTGACCCTAGTGTTTGTAAAGTTATACTTAGTAGAGATGTAACCTTTAATGAAAATGTTTTGTTATCTTCTGGAAAATATGCTTGCATTTCGTCTTCTATTATAAGTGTTCTTGAAGGTACCAAGGAAAAGGTGGAGTTTGAAATTAGTGCCTAATCATTTGATGGTGATATTGTGTCATCTTCCACATATCAATCTAACAAAGATCAACTAGAAGAGACAGTTTAAATAAGTCGACCATAGTAATCTCAACCTCAACATCAACCACTTAAAGCAAGAGATCATGCTCACAAATAGTCAAAAATGCCTACCAAGTTTTCTAATTATAATTGTGATTTAGTTACATTCTCCTTGATAGTCGCATAAGAGACTAATGATTATGATGAACCTAAGAGTTATTTCGAACCCATCTCTAATGTAGATTTTGATAAGTGATTGGTTACGATGCAAAAATAATTTGAGAGTCTTAACAAGAATGAGAAATGGGATTTAGTTAAACTACCTAAGTTCAAGCGATTCATTACCTGCAAGTGGATTTACAAGGTTAATGAATGCATCTTTAGGTTGAAAAATAAAAAGTACATGGCAAGATACATAATTCGTGGTTTTGACCAAAGAAAGGGTGTTGATTTTCATGAAATTTTCTCTCCTATCGTTCGCTAAACATCTATTCAAATTATCGTGTCTCTAGTTGTTTTGTATGACCTTGAGCTGGAACAATTGGATGTTAAAATTGTGTTTCTCTATTGTAATCTTGATAAAGAGATTTACATTCAACAACTGAGGGGCTTGTTGTTCCCAGAAAAGAGCATCATGTTTGTCGGTTAAAGAAGTCCCTTTATGCTTTGAAGAAATCACCTAGACAATGGTATTGACGCTTTGATGCTTTTATGATTGGGCAAGGCTCCTCTAGGAGCAATTATAACTATTGTGTTTACTTTCAGGAAATTCATGACAGGTCAGTTATCTATTTACCTCTGTATATTGATGACATGTTAACTGTTGCATTAAACATTGATCTTGTCAACAAGTTGAAGGTCTAGTTGAGTAGTGAATTCGATATGAAGTACTTCGGTCTTGGAAGGATGATTTTAGGAGATAAGTAAGGATCATAAAGCAGAGAGTTACACTTGTCATAAAAGAGTTAAATTTTGAAGATGTTAGATAGGCTCAGTATAAGCCATTATAAGCTTGTCGCCTAGCCACTCACTACCATTTATTATCTCGTCAATATCTTGAGACAAATGAAGGTAAATTACATATGTCCTTTTTTCCTTATAGTAATGCGGTCGGGGGTCTCGTGTATGCTATGGTATGTATGTAACACCCCACACCGGCAGGATCCGAACCCGACATCCACAGTGATATCCGGGTCCGTGCCCCTCGAGAATGGCGTGCTAACTACTCGATCA
>JANJEY010000236.1:16387342-16408388 GCA_024703695.1 Erythroxylum cataractarum
TCTAAATCCTTCAAATTTTCACACTTTTTCTTTTTAATTCTTGTTTTTCAACTCTAATTCAATCAACTCATCCACTTAAATCATTCATATTACTAAATCAAATTGTCACTCAAGGTTCGGGGTCCAACATTGATAGTCGGCCTCGAAGACACAATCAAAAGATTATTCAAACCACCAGATACTTGAAGATTTTTATCAAAGATAGTGAGAAAGACTTTTTAACATAATCAAAGCCTATTTGCATGGTTAGTTAGTCGATGATAAAGTTGAAGCAAGGACTAGTTAAAGGGAATTTTTATTTAAAGGAGAGCTACTGAATTCAATTACATACATCATATTTCAAAAATACATCAGTAGCATTAGTATTTATTCTCAAAAAGTTACACCTATACTCTCTGAGCTTTAGAAAGTAAAAATACTTTATCGAGAGAGAGATCAATATTCATTGAAGCTCATATTGAGCAAATCCTACTTTCTTTTGTTGAAAGCTTGTAGAGGCTTATTAAATACTATTAGTGTGTAAGGTTAAAGAACCTTGAAAATTATGTACTTGTGAGCTTCGAGAGGCTTGTCAAATCACTACTTGGAGATTATTAGTGAAATACTCAAGTTTGACACTTAGAAACCAAACGTAAGCTTCATTATAAGTCGAACCAATATAAATTGGTTGCGTTGTTCTTTCTCTTAACTTTTAAATTTTCGCATTTTAGTTACTGATATTTATAATTTATAAGAGGCCCCTTTCGTTTAAAATTTTAGTAGGCTCCTATCATTTTAAATCTTAACAAGCTCCTATCATTTATACAAATTGATAGGAACTTGCAAAAAATTTCAAATCACACACAACTTAAGAAGTCTTGAAGGATAATCTATCACAAAGCTCCCTTATTTTAATGAAAACAACTATTCCTATTAAAAAGAAAGAATGATAATTTATATACAATCTGTGGATATTGAAGTCTGGCAAGCTATCAAAATGGGAGTTACATCTCCTGCTACTAATGATGTAGAATTATGGATTGATGTTAAAAGAAGAAATGCATAACTGAATGCTAAAGCAAGATATCAACTGATTGGTGCACTCTCTCCAGAAGAATATGAAAAGATATCCTACTGTTCTACAATAAAGGAAATGTGGGACAAACTTCAAGTTACTTTTGAAGGAACAAATGAGGTAAAGAAACATAGGATAAGTCTTTTAATGCATCAATATGAAATTATTAGCATGAAACAGGGAGAAACTATAGATAAATTCTTTGTACAATTCAACAACATCATCACAACCTTGAAGAAATTAGGAACGATATAGCCCAATGATAAGCTCATAAGAAAAATCTTAAGGTCACTACCAAAGGAATGGAGACCCAAAGTGACAGCTCTAAAAACTGCAAAGGATCTAGACACTATTTCACTTGATTGGCTAAGAGGAAACATGATGATCTATGAGACAGAGCTTAGACGAGATGAAGGATCCTCTTACGGAAGAGGAATGGCTCTGAAAGCTACTGATGAATCAACTCCTTCTAATGGTGATGAAAGCGACACTGAGTTGTAGATATATGGAGATGATGAATTCAATATTATAGTTAGAAAATATGCACGTTTTTATAAAAAGAAGTTGATAAAGAAAAAAAGAAGGAAATAAGAAAATTGGAAACAATAGATTCTTTTCAAAAGGCAACAACAATGGCAGCAATACACAAAATACTTAAATTATATGTTATCACTGTAAGAAGCCTAGACACACCAGACCAGAATGTCCCCTTCTTCTTTAAAAGGACAAAATTGAAAATAGAAGACCTAGAAAGCAAGCTATTACTGTAGCTTGGTCCGATGAAGATTTTGAAAATTTTAATGAAGAAGAATTTGAAGAAGTAAGCAATTTTTGTCTTATGGTTGATTTAGAAGAAGATGAGGCCTATTGTTCTGACTCTAATATTGAATTTGATGAATTACGATATGCATATCATAAACTGTATGCCCATTATAAGAAGTTAACTGTGTAATATTTCAAAGAGATTGAGAAGTCTAAAAGCAATGATACATCATTGAAAAATAAAATTAAATAATCAGAATAAGTGAATAAGAACCTATTGTCTATAAATATCTCTCTGGAAAATGATTATAAGCAAAAAGTACCTAAAAAAGAATTTTTGGAAGAAAAATGACTCGTTTAGAAAATGCATTGCTTGATAATGATTCTGAAAGCGTAAAACAATTAGAAGAAAAGGTTGTTGAACTGGAACTTGAAAAAGAAAATTATGCTAGGAAAATCATATCTTTAGAAAAGGATCCTACTAATTTTGTTGATGGAAAGAATAATCTTAATGCATTACTTGGTAATGGTAAAGGTGTCTTTGATAAGGCAAGAGTAGGGCAAGATGAAAATAATAATATTAAGTTGTACAAGAACTTCTTTCTTAATACCGGTAGTAGCCTTAATCAAAAGAGCAAAAACCTGTTATATGCCAAAAATATTGGTAACTCTAATTCATCTATTTTATGTTATTATTGTGGCAAACGTAGACATGTTATTCACTCTCGTAACATTTGTAGAATGAAGAAATTACCTTAAGTATATGTTTAGAGACCAAAAGGTAAGACTACTAACCTGAAAGGACCCAGAAAAGTTTGGGTACCTAAATTGAGATAATACATTCTGTAGATATGCTTCAGAACAATGACAAGAGAAAATTAATGGATAGTTGACAGTAGTAGCTCAAAATACATGACAGGTGAAATATCTCACTTCAACTATATTGAAAGCAAACATGGAGGTAATTTTATCTTTGCAGACAAAAATAAAGCAAAAATAAGTGGAAATGGTAAAATTGATGCTTCAAACTCTACTTCCGTTGACGATGTTCTGTATGTTGATGGTTTTAAATGTAACCTACTGAGTGTAAGTTAGTTATATGATAAGGGATATAGAGTCACATTCTATACACCTCATTACAAAATAATTGATAATAATAACGACAACATTGTAATTGTTGGTCTTAGAAATTAGAATATATATTATGCTGGACTGGAGGACATGTGTTCTCAAAAAGTTAAATGTTTTATTTCTCTAAACAAGGACTCATTGATTTGGCATAGAAGATTTGGACATGTTAGCATGATCATTTTATCAAAAATTTCCAAGAATGAATTAGTAAGAGGTCTACCAAATTTAAATTTTGATGATAATCAGGTTTGTGAAGCATGTTTAAAAGGAAAACAAATCAAAAGTAGCTTTCCACCCAAGAATGTTGTATCTACCAACCAACCACTTGAGCTTATACATATGGATTTATTTGGTCCTACTAGAACTTAAAGTTTTGGTGGTAAACATTATAGTTTTTTTATAATAGATGATTATTCTAAATTTTCATAGGTTTATTTCCTAGAAAATAAGGATGATGTTTTTAAAGTTCATAAGAATTTTTACAGAAAAATTTAGATTGAAAAAGGGCACTATATTACTTCAATTTGGAGTGATCATGTAGGAGAATTTAATAACAAAAAAGTTGAAGATTTTTGTGATGATAATGGTATTACTCATAATTTCTCATGTCCAAAGACTCCTCAACAAAATGGAGTTTTTGAGAAAAAGAACGGGACTTTTGCCAATATAGCGAGGACCATGTTGTGTGAAAATGGTCTACCTTATGGCTACTAGGCAAAAGTCGTGTCTAAGGGCTGTTACATTTTGAACAGGGATCTTGTAAGATCTATTCTCAAAAGGACTCTATATAAGAATGTGGAAAGGAAGAAAGCCAAATGTTGCCTATTTTCGAGCTTTTGGTTGTAAGTGTTTTATGTTAAATAATGATAAGGACAACCTTGGAAAATTTGATGCAAGGTATAATGAAGTTATATTTCTGGGATACAGCACTATTAGCAAAGGAATTAGAGTACAATAAAAGAACTAAGAGGATAGAAGAATCAATTCATGTAGTATTTGATGAATCACTACCCTTAACAACAACTGTTGAATCAGATGATGAAGAGCATCCTTTGGTTCATAAAGATACAACACAAACTCAAACTACACCTATAATGCCTTTAGATTCACAAGTTCAAGAAGGTCCTTTTGAAGCTAGGACAAAGAAGGCTCATGCTTCAAGTACACCTCATCAGGAACCTATTCAATAAAGGACACTAGATATTCATAGCAGAAAGATACTAAGAGAATGGACAGGTCTTAATACACTTCAGTACATTCTAGAAGATCTTTCAAAAGGTTTAAGAACTAGACCATCCTTCAAAAATGATTATGCTACCTTTGTTTTACAACTAGATCCAAAGACTGTTGAAGAGACATTTGTCGTTGAAAGCTGGAATTTAGCTATGAAAATTGAACTAAACTAGTTTGACAAAAACAAAATTTGGAATCTGGTTCTTTATCTACAAGACAAATCTTTCATTATAATTTATTGGGTATTTTGAAACAAACTTCAAAAAAATGGTAAGGTAGTAAAAAATAAAGCTAGATTTGTAACTCAAGACTACAATCAACAAAAAAGTATTGATTTTGATGAGAGTTATGCACTTGGTGCCAGATTAGAATACATTATAATTTTACTCATTTTTTCATGTTATAGAAACTTTAAATTATTCCAAATGAATGTTAAAAATAATTTCGTAAATGATTATATTAATGAAGAAGTGTGTGTTAATCAACTTGCAGGATTTGAGAATGCAGACCATCCAGATTATGTGATGAAATTAACAAAAGCTTTGTATGGTCTAAAGTAGGCTCCTGAAGCATGGTATGACAGGTTAAGTAACTTCCTACTTGAGAATAACTTTTAAAGAGGAAAGGTAGATAAAAACTTATTTATTAAGAAAAAGGAAAATGATTTACTTATGGTTCAAATATATGTTGATGATATAATATTTGGCGCTACTAACCCATCTTTCTGTGAAGAATTCTCAGCGTTAATACAGGGGGAGTTTGAAATGAGTATGATGGGAGAATTATCCTTTTTCCTTGGTTGTAAATTAAGCAAACAAAAAAAAGGAATCTTGATTAGTCAAGACAAGTACACAAAGGAACTTATCAAGAAATATCACTTTTAAAATGTCAAACCGATGGGAACTCCAATGTATATTGGACCTAAGCTTGATAAGGATGAAGATGGAAAAGTTATTGATGAGATAAAATATAGAGGAATTATTGGTTTACTCTTGTATCTTATAAGTTTAAGACCAGATATTATGCTTAGTGTGTGTCTTTATGTTTGTTGTCAGTCAAATCCTAAAGAAGCCACTTTTAAGTAGTCAAGAGGATCTTTTGTTATCCACTTGGAACTATGAATTTCATATTATGGTATCAAAAAATAGATTCATATAACATTGTTGGCTATTGTGATGTAGTTTATGCAGGTGATAAGATTGATAGGAAAAGTACAAGTAGCTACTATCAATTCTTTGGTGGATGTTTAGTTTCTTAGTCTTGCAAGAAATAAAATTGCATAGCACTCTCAACAACTAAAGCTAAATATATAGTCGTTGCTAGCTATTATGCTTAGATTTTATGGATGAAACATCAACATGAGGATTTTTATTTAAACTTTAGTTATATTCCTATATTATGTAACAACACAAGTGCAATTAATTTGTCTAAAAATCTTATGCATCATTATAAAACTAAGCATATATAAGTTAAACATCATTTTCTTAGAAATCATGTCTTAGAAGGAACTATTGAATTAGTACGTGTTAATACTAAAAATCAAGTAGCTGTCATATTCACTAAACCACTCTCAAAATCTAGATTTTTTTAAGAGCTTAGTATGTACAGATTATCAGACATCTAACTCTGTTCGAAGATTTTATGCTACTTTTGCAGATATTAGAAGGCTCCTTCGAATGTCTTTAATTAGAAGGTTCCTTCGAATGTGCCTACTTAAAAGGCTCCTATCAATTTAAAGGGTAAGAGTAACTTTATTAAGAGATCACAATAACTAAAATGATGTCATTTCAATTTTTAAAATCATATGCGCAGTATTATCAAACTGATAAAAGATACAAAAACAATTATACCCTGAGCAACGTGTGTGTTCTTTCATCGTCACATGAAACCCACTCTTATAATTCATTCAGTGTACTTTGAAACGGTTCCTTCCTACTTCCCATCTTTGTCGTCCTTTGAAGCTCATTCTATCTCACTACAATCGAACTCCTTCTTTATCAAATCTCTTCACAAAGTACTAACATCCTTTGTTTTTTAAAATGGCACAAATAGATTCTAAGTTACAAAAGAAATCTTTGAAATCCACTACTAACCATAGCAAAACCCTACACATTGAATGGGCCTCTGAAGCTTTTGTTTCTGAACCTTCAAAGTCACCTATACTAGAAACACTATAAACCTATTTTGAACCCATCATTACCTCTTCTACAAAAAGCCCCAATTTTAAAAAAAAATCCATAAAGAAACCCTTATATACATATGGAAGGAAAAAGACAAATATTCTTTCTTCATCAGCTCTGGAAGAACCAAATTTAGATTCATTCATAAAACACCATGAATCAAAGACCAAAGGGTGATATCATTCTAATTCTGACAAAGGAAGTCCTGACGACACAAACCTTAACTCATAAGAAGAAGAAAGAGAAGAAGAAGAAGAAAGAGAAGATGAAGAAGAAAAAGAAAAAGAAAGAGAAAGAGAATCTTCTAGTGAAAAAGAACATACTTTTATAAGGAGAGTCTCTAATAAGGGGAAGCTGTCAAGAAAGGTAAGATTCATCTCTCCTTCTTTTGTCTCAAGACCCTTATCTCTATTGTTTACACCTTCACATTCACTATCACCACCACCGAAGCACATGCCTATTCCCTCTGTTGAAATCTTTGTACCTTAACGATCCTCTACTCCTCGACCTAATCCAACAGGTCTAAATGTATCTGAAGAATGTTGGATCATCGTGGATGATGATTTTGATAAAGCCGATTCACTTAGCCAGAAGACCACAAAGAGGCATTTTATCAATAATGCAGGTTAAGAAAATGCTTGTGGTTGAGAAACAAAAGAGCCCTGAAGACAAACTGAGGAAAGAAGAGCTGTCATTGAAAAGAGCGAGAGAAGAAATAAAAAAGGGCAAGGCACCTATTTCTGAAGCCTTCGAAGAGGATCTTATCATAAGGAAGGAAACTCTTTTAAAGATATTCCCATGGCTAAATGACCATAGAAAAGGAACACCCAGGTACAAAAGAAAAGAGAGCTTTCAACACCTATCAAAATGTTTCAATATATGGAAGCTGAAGCATGATACAAAACATGTTACAAAAAGAGAAAGGCAACTGGGCACATTTTTCCTCGTCTCCTATTTGATGATATTGGTATTCTTGTTTTTCCTTATTTATTCTCTGTTGGCTGGCATTATTTCTCAATTTTGCATGAGACTATATATGATGAGCTGTTAAGATCATTTTATACGTATATAAGAAAAAAATTATCGATGGTAAGTTTACAATTATCTCCTAGGTGCGAGAATGTGAGATTTTGTTAACCAAAGAAATATTAGGGAATTTGCTAGACATATCCTTAGTTGGATGCACTGACTTTCCATGTCATAAGTGGGATGTGGCTAATCTGGATTTGGCATAAGTTTTTCAATCCATCTATCTTAATGTTGAAAATACCTAAGATGGTAGAACCTGGTGCAGATAGTTGGATCTTCTTTAAAGATGCCTTGCTTCGATTTTTGCCACTTCAATTTTTCCACAAAGTAGTTCAGTAAAACGATACAATCTACTGGACACATATGTTGTCTATAATTTGTTAAAAGGTAATCGGATGAACCTCCCCTCAATGATTATATGGTTTATGTTTGATAAGGGCAATCACAAGAATAGTACAGGATGCTTGCCTTATAGGATGCTGCTGACCAAGATATTTGTGTATTATGTTGTGCCTTTTGATAATTTGGAATGATATGAGCCTGGTAAGTATCATTCATCAATTCCATTTCAATTTGAGTATAGCTGAAAGACAACATGTGCGTGGAGAAAAAGACTAAAAAGGTAACAGATGTCTTAGGTCTTACTCCAAAAAAAATGTTCTATCACTCCTCAAGATGTAAACAATATGGTCCTTCACCAATAGCTGAAAGACATCCGACTCAATCAAGATCAAATGAGTGGCCAGATCAACAGAATGCAAAATCAAGTTAACGATATGCAACTTCTACTAAGAACCCTCATTAAGTTTTGTAAAGAATATTTTCGATAAAACACATACTCTTCTTTAAGATTTTTGTTAATGATTTTTTTGATGTTATAACTATTTTTTTTGTTTATACATGTTCGTGATTTTACACTTGCATATTTGTGCTATTCTTAATCTTCTTACTTTATGGTTATTATTCTTGATTGTTTAGTTTCTTTCCCTTCTTTTTGATAATGACAAAGGGGGAGTAGGAGATATATTTTATACTTTTGCTTTGATAATTTTGAAATGTTGAGTCTGTTGATGAATTTGTTGATTAGTTGATGAACTTGTCTATGCTTATTGAAATGTTGAAATGATATATTTTGCTAAGTGTTGAAATGGTCTTATGTTTTGAAATCGATTATATACTTTTTTGTGATAGATACTTGATATTCATATGTTTGCATCTAAGTTATCTTTCAACAAACGATAGGCTCCTTACTTGGAGGTAGTAAGAAAAGCTCCTTCTAGTCATGACTATGAGTAAGGGAATATAAAGATTAAAGGTTTTTTTAAATCTTTTTCAGTTATTTGAAATTTTGAAAATATATATGTTATTGTTTGTCTTCATCAAAAAGAGGGAAATTGTTAGCCTAAGATTTTTAAAGTAATGATCTTGATGATAACAATCAATAATATTTAGTTAGATTTCAAAATTCAAATTTATTGGATTATCTTATTTATCTTGAAAGATAAAGATATATAACTTAGTTATCTCTTAAAAAAAAAGAAAATTTTTTTTCTATTTTATAGTGATCAATCTAATAAACTCATTCTGATAATAAAAAATGGTTATGACAAATCTGGAATGGATAAGCTCCTATCATTTTTGTATGGACAAAAGATCCCTCTATTCCACCAATTCGATAATCAACCTTGAAGACACAGTCAAAGGATTATTCAAACAACCAGATACTTGAAGATTCTATCAAAGATAATGAGAAAGATGTTTTAACATAATCAAAGTCGATTTAATCAGTTAGTTGATGATAAAGTTGAAGCAACGGCTAGTTAAAAGGAATTTCTATGTAAAGGAGAGCTACTGCATTCAATTACACACATCAGATTTCATAAATTCATCATTAGCATCAGTACTTGTTCTAAAAAAACTATACATATACTCTTTGAGCTTTAGAAAGTGAAAACATTCTATTGAGAAAGAGATCAATATTCATTGAAGCTAATATTGAGAAAATCCTACTTTCATTTGTTGAGAGTTTCTAGAGGCTTGTTAAATACTAATAATGTGAAAGGTTGAAGAATCTTGAAAAATATGTACTTGTGATCTTAGGGAGGCTCGTCAAATCACTACTTGGAGATTTATTAGTGAAATATTCAAGTTGGACACTTGGAGAGTAGACATAGGTTTTGTTGTAAGCCAAATTGGTATGAATTGACTTTGTTGTTCTTTCTCTTTCTTTAATTTTTAAATTTTTGTATTTTAATTACTGTTGCTTTCAATTTGTAAGAGGCCCCTTTCATTTAAAATTTTAGCAGGCTCCTATCGTTTTAAATATTAACAAGCTCTTTTCATCTTAAATTTTAACGGGCTCCTATTGTTTATACAAATTGATAGTAACTTGCAAAATATTTTCAGTCACATGCAATTCACCTTCCTCTTACGTGTGTTTACTTTATCAATTAACAATCCTATTAGTGATCAAATCATCATACCAAGTAATAAGCTTGTAGCTCTCAACTTTGCTACAATTGTGAAACATGCTTCCATAACTAGTTTTAGGTAATTTATGTTACCATTGACAAAAAATTGTATAGATTAAATTGAATTAAATTCACCAAATAGTTTAAACACCAATAAGACTACCTATAACAATTTTTATCACTTTATCAAGTCCTTATAAAGGCAATTAAATCATAAAAATATTAAACAATAATTGAAAAAAATGTCATTATTTGAAAAATCATATTATAATGGCTCCATTCCTCATTACTTAGATAGGTTTCAAAATCGATATTTTAATTCTTAATATAGATAATGGGTCATAATTAAAATTAATACCAAGTAAGCAACTCTAAGACATATGATTATACATTTTGTCATACTAAATTGATTTTAGGACTAGGTTGGTTTTAGGAATTTTCTATTTTACGTCTTTTTTAAAATATTTTGTTATTTTAATTATTTTTAAGAAGAAAAATTATTTTAAATTTTTCATAAATTGTTATTATTATTTTATTTTTAAGTAATTAATAATGTTAAGTAAGTCTAGGTTATTTAAGTGTGATACTATATAGGTTGGATTAACGGTTTGGTAATAAAAATTGATAGAACTCTAAATCTATTAAGGTTTAAAGTCATGTTAATAATATTTCACTAACATTAAAATATACATAGTTTTATAATAACAATAAACACCTAATTAAATATTTATAAAATATTGAATGCAAATCGCACCTTGAGACTAAATTTATTTGTATAGTTTAATTTTGAACTACACAAATATTAACAAGGAAGAAGGAAGGAAAAAAGAAAAAGAGAATATATAGATACCATGGGTAATGCATTGTTTAGTTCTACCTTGTGTGTTATTTAAAGATTAAGTTGGAAAAAGAACACATTCTCCATAAAGAACAACTTGGTGCGGGACATTTTATCTTTTGCTAACTAGTTTTCAAATCCATATTTGATTTAGGAAGGAGGATCAATGATTAAAAAGCTAAATCGGTCTAGCCGGTTCAACCACAATAACATTGAATCAGCCAACTTTTCAATTCATTTTACCTTAATAACCCTCATCATTAAAAATCAATTAGCTTATTAATTAATCGGTCATTTTTCATAAACCAACCAATTTTCATAAACTAGAGGAAACTAATTAGTTTTTGTTTAATAGTTTAAACATTCAATAAAACTTCAATTTTTTTGATAGATAAGGAGTCACCTTCTTTTATCATGTTTCCGATTCTTTAATTCTATTCAATCTTTACTATGATCTCATATTTTAATTTGCTTAATCCAACATTCTTCTTTTATGTTTATGATATGTATACTAACATTGGGTCTTTTATTAGTCTCTGATTCTATATGGTAATTGTGAAGAGTAGGAGTAATAGATTAAAGAGGAAAGATTGGGATGTTTTGAAGTGTGCTGTTGTTGGGCTCTCACTAATGTCTTTGTTCAACCTGGCTATGTAAGGTGTGTTTTAATTTTCATTTTACATTGAATGTGTTGGTCTCCTGTTGAATGGTGAACTATTATTCATAAAATTTAATTTTATAAAAGTACAATTCTTTCCCTTTTTCTTATATTTTCTTCCTTAATATGACATGAGTCTTACCTTCTTTAAGGAATTTCGGAGGCGAAAGCATCAAATCCAAGTCTATTTTGCACTTTAATTTTAATCATTAGTTATATTATCATTTGTAGAATTTTTGTTTGCTCAAATATTTTTTCATTTTTTTAAGTTTTGGTGTTCTTTAATTTCAATTTAGCATTCTTTCAACCTTAATAGAATTGAAAATTTTTAAAAACTAAGGTAATGATTATTTATTATACTTTTCGTTTCCCTTTTTTCTTGTGGGCTTAGTTTCTCACTAGTTTTCTCATCTCTCACTATTGTTTTAAATGATAAATAACAATAACAATCAAGTGAAAGTCTTGTTGATACATGGGCTCTGCAAAGATCCAATAATACACAATATTATCCTAAACTGATAGAGAGGTTGTTTTCGATAAATCTACATGAATAAAAAAAGAGAAAATAATATATCTAAATATACATGTACATATTAAAATAATACTAATTAAAAATAAAAAAATAAGAAGAACCATAAAAGATAATAATTATATAATAAAAATAAATGAATACGTAATAAATAAAATATAAAAATAAGTAATAAAATAAATAATACAATAAAAACAAAACAAGGTAAAGAGTAAAAATAAAAGATAAAATAAGTAAAGAAATATATACACAAGAAAGAAGACAAGTAAATAAATAAATTAAATAAGTCATTACAAGATAGGCTAAGTTAAAAAATGTTTAGGCTAAATCAATAAGAGAGAAGTACTACTTATTTAAAAGTTTAGGTTAAATATAAGAGGACAAGGTTTAAAAGACCTATGAAAATGATAAGGATCTCTCTATGCGAGATCCTTTACATCCTAGTACTTCAAAGTTTTCTATTAAGGACCATGTCCTTGGTAAGTTCCAAAAGGGTCATATCATTTTTTATCACCTCCTCTTAATTTTTGTTAGGTCTTCCTTTTTTCCTCTTACAATCTCTAAGTACAATCGTTTCGTATCTTCTCACTATAGCATCTAGATGTCACTTCTTAACATGCTCGAACCACCAAAGCCTTTTCTCTCTTATTTTTTTATAAAAATTAACCAATTTTAATAGGTCTCTTACGTAGGGCTACTTCTATCGTTTTATAGGCCCTGGTCGAAGTAAAAAAAAACCCAATAAATCAACAATATACAAACATATAAACTTAAAGTTTACATGTTTGTATAAAGCATAAATAACTCAATTTATAAGTCTACATACTCAACCAAATATTAAATGATCATAACATCAGCTAATAATATCTTGCAAATGTCAGTAACAATAAAATCACTAAAAATAGTAACAGTAATAACAAAATTGTAATAACAACAATCTAATAACAATATTAGATTGCAAAATATTAAGTGAATTGCACTAATAAATACACAAATGATCATGATTTATAAAAAAACAATTTATCAGTGCATTCCTAGATGCAAAATCATTAATAATATTATCAAGATCAATATTGTGCAACATGTCTCGATACATAACATAGCTAAACCATTTAACCTTTCTTATGACATTGATGACCTAAAGTAGGTTATCAATAATTTTAACTTTAAAAACTTCTTTCAGCTGATGCTACAGTCACAGGTATAGTTAATATAATTCGATAAGCAATTGAAATATTTGAATAACAATCTGCAGTATTAACAAATTCTGAAATTTCAACTGATGGCATTAACTCATTTGGCAAAATCATTTGCAACACTTTTAATTAAGAAAAAAGATCATCTAAATCCACATCCGACACATTATTATAAGAAAAAATAGTTGCAAAATTAGTGCAACATTCTCTCAATTCGTTATCATCCAACAATCTCAACTTTTTTGAATTAAATAAGAATCTAAAAATATTGCCAAATGTCGTTAATTGTTCAAATCTATTCTTTAATGAAGTAATTACCATATCCACAAGAACTAGAAAGTAATTAACTGTAAAAGAATCCTCAGCTAATTGTGTTGCTTTATCTTGGTTAGTTTCATCAAATTGTCTGTTCCTAATAATACAACGCCTAGTCAGAAATATAGGCTCTACATTCATCTCATGTGCAAAACTTTTGACAATATTCATACTAGAGACCTTTCATCTCTATATTTCTAAAAAAAAATACCATCAGCTTCTAATTGCTTTATGGTAGTATTAATGCACATAGATTTATATTGCAACTTTTTATTCACCATATTAATAGCGAATAAAATATCATATCAAATAACCATATCAAGTAAAAACTCAAAACTCTTAGGTACATTAACCAAACTTTCTATTTCACTCTTTGACTTGGCATCATCACAAGATTTAGATAATTCTATCAAAGCCAATCGTATTTGAGGAGCTTGAAATCTAATAGCTTTAACACTTTTTATTCGACTCTACCAATGAGTGTTAGGCAATGATTTCATGGTTAAGTCTAAAACATTATCAAGCAAAAACTTCTACGTTTTAGGAGAACTTGAAAATAATGTATATATGCGTTGCACAACTCTAAAAAATGAAATAACTTTAACACAAGAATGTGTCGTATCACTAAAAGTAAGATTAAGATTATAATAAGCACATGGCGTATATAATCCTCTCTAATTTATTTCAAGTAATCTTTTTTGAACCCTTTGGTGTTTTCCCTTCATATTATAACCATTTTCATAACCTTAACCCCTTACATTATAATCATTAAGATTACAAGAATTAAATGCATTCAATAATTCATTAAAAATCCTAATCCAGATGTGTCAGCTACCTTAAGAACTCTAAAAAGTACTCCTCTATTTTTATTTTTTATTTGACATATTCACGCATTGTACTAACAAATTCTTTCGTTCTTGATGACTCAAATCTGGGGTACAATCAAGAATAATTAAAAAGCATTTCACCTCTTTAATGATCCCTATGATATAACTTCTAGCACTATGGGCCAATAGAGAAATCAACTCATTTTAAATTTTGTGACCAAGATAATGATAATGAATTTCATGATTTTGAATACGTCTAACATGATCTTGCATTATTACATCAAATCTAGTAATCATCTCAATCAATCCTAAAAAATTACCATTACAATCTTGATAAAGTTTCTTATTGGATCCTCAAAATGCCAAATTATATTTAGTAAGATATTTCATAACAAAAACTATTCCTATCAAAACTTGTCTCCAACGTTCTTTCTCCTTTACAATTTCTTTTTGCAAATCTTTGTCAATTGTTTGATTTTTGCTCAATCTTACTCTTAATTTATTCCAAGTTCTTATATTAGTCATATGCTCAATGCAATTCTCATGTTTTTTAAGTCTCTTAGTAAGATGCTACCAATCTCTAAATACATCGTTTTCTAATGCACTTTGTTTGTTATTAGATTTGAACAGCTTACAACAAAAACAATATAATTTATCTATATGTTTAGAATAAACCAACCATTTTCTATCTCTATTCTCTCCATTACTCAAATTTCTATAATAATAAGAATATGAAAAATGACGAGAGGTATTGTATAAAAAAACACAAGATTCAATTCTCTTACAGGCCCTTTTTCAACTAAAATATCTCTTGCTTTATAATCAAGATTATCTTAATTTTTAGGATTATAAATATCTAAATAGGGATTACTTGCTCATCTACCTTTAAATTTTCTAAAGTGGATGCATTTGCTACATGATCATGCTCACTCAAATTTCTAATATCCTCATGAATATGAATCTCATCACTTAAATTTTCTTTATGTTTTTCAGAACTACCTTCACCTACTTCCCTGAGACTCTTACTAGAGGAGCCTATTGTTTTAAAAAATGTATTAATTGCTCCTTTTTAGGATTCTATCAATTATTTTACCTGTTTTCTTTTTTTTTCCCTTTTTTCACTTACAGATAAATGCTTTTTAGATAACATAATATAACTCAATGATAACATAATTGGACTAGAAAAAGGACAAAAGCACCTGTATCGAACTGGAAGTATGCAGGCACAACTAAACACCAATAGCTTTACAATATATCACAAAGATATATCAATAGTATTATATTTGTGACTGAGGAAAAAAATAAATAGCAAATTTTAATATCCAATATTAAAAATAAAAAACAAAGAATAAATTTTAATGATAGAGAAAGACTCATTTTTAAAAATACAAGAAATTAACATACTTAGGAGAGAATATAGTAAACTATATTCTAAGTTATTAAATATTCTAAGTTTCTCAAATCAAATATTATCCTATTCTGTAAGTTGTGGAAATGATTAAATATTATTTTATTGTCACAACATGTTTAATAGAATCATATGAATTTTTAATAATAAAGGAAACCATTTATGTAATCTTTGAATTAAGTAACCTAAATTATTTGATTTAGTCATATTATCGCTAAACTTTTGTGAACTCTACAAGAACTCAAATGCAACAATTATTACATTACTTATTGCAAAGTATAATGAAAATTACAATTATAAAAATTAAATTACTTATTAATGTTTAATTATTTTTTATAAATAATAATTAATCTAAAAATAAAAAAGGAGAAACATAAATAAATACAATATCATTTAATATTAATGTTATGACTTAAAATGCTAATATAATGTTCACGTTAATGACAAATTACAAATTAATTATAACATATTCAAATATTTAATAAGCTAAAACATATTAAAAATCATAAACTTTACCTTTAAATTATCACTCAGAACTCAGAAGACATAATCGTGAAAATTGTTTACTGCGAATTTTTGAGTTAGAGTATTTTAGATTCATATGTTAATGAAAATAAAGAAATTAAAGGGTAATAAATACACCTAAATGCTTCAAAACTATTTATAAGTATAACAAGTTAATGTTAACTTAACCTTAGAAATAGTTGTATTAAGTTTCAATCTTGGAATAATATAGCTTCCAAGACAATTTGGAAAGCTTTCAACATTCTCTGACATTTATTACTCTTTAGAATAAATGCAAATACATTAACAACTTCCAAGATAACTTGGGAAGCTTCCAACATTCTCTAACATTTATTACTCTTCTGGACTAAATGCAAATACACTAACAGCTTCCAAGACAATTTGGGAAGCTTCCAATGTTCTCTGACGTTTATAACTCTTCTAGAATAAATGCAAATACATTAAAGATGGCCCTTTTGAAAGCTAGCTTCCAAAAACTGACATTTTATTACACTATGATTGAAGATGGGGCCTTTATTATAGTGGGCCCTATGTAAGTGTAGGGTCGGCACTGCTCTTACCATTACATTCCTAGCTTTATCTTTTCTAGTAAGGTTGCACAACTAACAAATCATCCTCATCTCTGCCACCACTAGGTTATGATTATGCATATGTTTGATGGACCAACACTCCATCCTACAGAGCATTGTCGACCTAAATGCTAAATAATAAAATTTGCCATTAAGCTTAAGTAGTATCTTCTTATCACATTAAACTCCTGATGCACTTCTCTATTTAAGTCACTCTGATCTAATACAGTAAACTATGTCTTCATCAATCTCTTTGTTGCTTTGAATTATAGATCCTAGATACTTTAAGCATTCCTTTTATGGTATAACTTCTGAACCAATCTTTACCTATATATCTGTAGCCACCCTATGGCTCAAAAAGCTACACTCTACACACTCATTCTTATTCATGCTCAATTTGTAACCCTTCGACTCTAAGGTATCCCTCTAAAGTTCTAGCTTGACATTAACACATTCTTTTGTCTCATTCACTAAAACAATATCATTAATAAACAATATAAACCAAGGCACATCCCTTTGAATATTCTTGGTGAGCTCATCAATCACTATTACAAACAAAAAGAGGCCTAATGAAGAGTCTTGGTGTAGCCCAATATCAATAGAAAAATGTTTTGTATTTTCTTTTATTGTCCTTACTCACTGTTTCTTTAAATGATAACTCCAATTAAGTATCTCCATTTGGTTTTTTTTTGGGACTCCAATAAATAAACCTAATGGTTTCTTTATAGACTTATGGTTTAATAAATTATTGAGAAAACTATAGTTTGGCTAGTTTAATTAATTCTTTACAAAACAATTTTGAATTTTCTTCTCCAAGTGAACTCTAATTTTTATAAAATGATCTTCTCATAGATTTCATTGGTGAATTCAATCATAGTTTAAGTTGTTTCCCTCTAAATCCCACTTTAGGATTTGCATCTGAAGTTAAAATGGAGTCCAAATCCTCAAGTTCTCTACTTAAAACAACTTGACTATCCATCCATTACTCTAATTAGTGCTTCCCTCTTCCATTTACTTTGTTGTGTTTTATTTTTGGAGAACTCTAAAAAATTTCTATTGTCAGCTATGAGCAAATGCCTAATTCTAAATCCATAAATAAAGTGAAAGGTGAGAAAGATAGAGATGGTTACTCAATGATTGAAAGATTACTCTCTTATATGCTCTCTCTTTATTAGTCAAATTGCAATTGAAACTTATTATTAAAAAGTAAGTTATAAACCATGAAGTTGTCACATTATAATAGCCTTGTAACTTGATTACACCAAGGCTTTTCTTCTTAAACATGCATTATATTAATAGGAGTAGTTTACTTATTCTTCTCAAAATAATTATCTTTCTCTTGACACATTCTTCTTGAATGAATTTTTATATGTACATTTTTAATCTGCTGGTCTAATCTATGAATTAACATAATTTAGAATTGGCAAAATAAATAATTCTAATGTATATGTAATATGATTCCTGAAATATAGAACATTTCTTTACATCTTTTCCCTCAAACTTTTTAGAACCTAAGGATACATGCATGAATAATGTAATAAAAAAGTGTTAGTTATCAAAAAATCCTAAATTTTGCATAATTTTCCAATTAACCTGAGCTTTAAAAAATGACAATAAAATACTCAAACTTTCAAATTTTTTGCAAAAATAACCCAACTTTAATCTTTTTGTTAACAAAGATGATATGCTAAACCATATAAGTTATGTTTAGTAACACATGAAATGTCACTATAATGGAAGTCTATATCATATTATAATAAAATAAAATAAATAATAAATAAAATAAATATTAAACCTACACCTAACTCGTTTACTTATCTTTGAAATGTCTCCCATGCTCATTCTCTGGCCATTTCTCCTATCCGCACACTCATTCTCTAGCCATCACTTGTCGACCATCTTTCTCTCGTCTGCATGCTCATTCTTTGTCCATCATTTTCCTACTTTCAACCCACCATCTTTCTCCCCTATATGATATGTCTTTTGGAACAACTAAATGATATGTCTTCTCTTTATTGAGAAAATGATCACCTTTATGATTATGACTTTATTTGTTAAAGAGTGATTTTTTTAGCCAGATAATTGTGATCAGCGTGTTTTTTTCTACATAAATTCTAGCGTTTAAAGAGGGCAGGCCCTGGGATTCTATTCAAGAAAATAGAGAGTTTGTTTCTCATCAACCATTTCTTTTAGTATGGTACCTAGTTTTCATGTGCTTTCTAATATGAATTCAAGAAACTAGGTTAATCTATTCATATTAATTGATGCTCCTTGTGTAGAAGGGAGGATGTATAGAATTGTGGCCTTGAAGCCCGATAATCTATAATTGTTTCTTAGATTGTGTAAGGAACTTGTGAAACATATAAGCTAAAACTAATGGATATGAATCATATTTGTTATAGATTCTTGGAATGTGTAAGGAACTTGTGATAATCTAATGGATATGGATATAGATCTAGTTAAAATCAATAACTTTAATTTCAATTGGAATTATATGCTTTTCTATATGCATTTGGTGAGGAATCTACTTATATCTTTATTTCATGCAAAGTAGTTATTGTAGTTGAAAATTATCTTCAAATGTTCCAATGTTTCTATATTGTGATGGAAGCAGGATGATTAGGTAACACTGCTACGACTGTTTATCTATTCTTCCTAATTTCAACTTCCCGTTAGGTTACTGAAGATTAGACAACCTAATTTCTACATGAAATTTACAACTTTTAACACCATAAATTGCCATAATAACTAAAAAATTGTTCACTTTCTACTCTCAAATTCAAATAACTATGCTGCTAATTAATTTTGAAATTATAGCAACTCAAAACTTACATTGTACGGTAAGGTTCGAAAAGGATTAAATAACATTGACAACATTTCAAATGACTTTAGCTAAAGATAACTTTAGATATTACTTATTTAAGCTAACTTTATTGAGCATAAAATCATCTTTAATAAAACACTATGGAGCTAAATTTGAATTAGGTAATTTGTTATTAAGATTATCAAAATATCAATTGATGTTTTTTTTGTAAAGTATCTTATTTATCCATTAAGTTTTTTAGGCTTATTCATCCATTAAGTTGTTTAGACTATGTTATCTAGATTCTTATTAATTGTACTCTCCATGTAGGGTAATTTGGCTTTTATTGCTTCAAATTTGCATATTATATAATTTATGTTGTTTAGCTGAAAAATAACGATGTAACTATTTGTTTTGTAGATGTTGGCAAATTTTGAATTTCCTTATGATAGAGTGTTAGAGACATTACATCAACAAACATATTGGGGGGAAGATTAAAACAAAGAAAGATATGGGGTGTTTGATAAACTTAGCATACTAGTCCTAAAAAAAGTGTCTGAAGATAAAGGACATAAAATAATTTCTATGTTTTACAAACTCCTAGTTTATTCATATTTATTCATAAAAATTTTATTGATAAATATAAATTTGACATAACTTGCACGATATGTAAGGAAGTAATGGGCTTTGTCGGACTTGAGAATTATGGTAAGGCACTTGGACTCGTTTCTTTTCCTTCTCTTTGATTAGAAACCAAGAGGTCATGTTCTCTCTCATTGTAGTAGAAGCCCTTTGAGTGTCTTTGAAAGCTCCAAGCAATTCACACTTCCTTCCTTGTAAATGATTTGGACATGTTAAGAGGAGACATCCATATGCTCCAATGAGAAGATTCCGAAAGATTGTATTTAAAGACCTATGAGAAGGAAAAAAGAAAGACCTAAGAAAAATTGAAGGAAGCTAATCAAGAATGATATAACTCTGTTATAATTTATCAAATGTTGAAACGCCAAATGTAAATAAGAATCTCACATTAAAAAGAGATAGAACTAGTGAAGAATACATAAATAGAAAAGATTCATATACCTAATGTTTTAAGATTTTAGGTTGAAGTGTGGTGTCAAAGCTCATTAGTATGTCCCCTCACTAGATCCATGATGAAGATCTCCTATAAAAGTGGACTCTCCATATCCAACAATCAAAGTCATAACTTGCGATAGAAAATTTTGATATATTAAGACACAAATCAAAGGTCTTATATAAAGATATCCTTATCGTTCCCATAGGTCATTTAACATATTTCTTTTATATTTAGCCTAAATTTTGAAGTAGTTTTTACCTCTTAATAATTTGGCCTAAATATTTCCCTACTTAACCTTATTATTTACTACTATTACCACTTAGTTTATTATTTATTTTATATAACAATATAAAAATATTTATTTATGTTATAAAAGATAGAAATAATATGGTGTACCACTAATTGTAGACGCACCATTTCATAGTTAGTGTACATATGAA
>JANJEY010000236.1:16478636-16488936 GCA_024703695.1 Erythroxylum cataractarum
TTTGTGCTCGGATGTCGGATCTGTTCTACTTGATTTCGTTTCGCTTTGAAATCTATTCGTTAGGTTCGATACGACTTTGATTTGTTTTGTTACGAATTGATTCCGAATTCGACTTTCTAAATCTGTTCGTTTAGTTCGTTTTTGCTATTGGCTTCCGCATTTTGTTTTCGATCCGAAATTTCCGTTTCCATCCAATTCCGCTTCCTTCGTTCGGTTGGGATCCAGTTCCCGGATCGGGTACCAACACCAATTTTATCTTCTGAAGGATCAAGATGGAACAGAAAATAGAAGATGAGTAGTAACCCAGAAGATGTGTATGAATAGTAACACAGAAGATGTTTTGCACTTGACATAACTTTCTCTAAAGATATCAGATTTAGTTGTCATTTAGATGGTTTGAAATAGGACTTCAAGATCTAAAACTTTCATGAAGACCTAAAAGACCAATTCTATCTTCTAATGGGTCGAAAATGGAACAGAAAATAAGCCAAAAAGACAGAAGATAGCAAAACACAGAAGATAGCAAAAAGACAGAAGGAAGGGAAAAATTGTTATAACTTTCCATACACATATCGGATCAATGTTTTCTTTATATGGTTAGAAATAGGAATTCAACATGAAGACCTCAAAGACCAATTATATCTTTTAATGGGTCAAAAATGGAACAAAAAATAAGCCAAAAAGACAAAAGATGGCAAAACACAGAAGATAGTAAAAAGACAGAAGGAAGGGAAAAATTGCTATAACTTTCCCTAAACATATCGAATCAATGTGTTCTTTATATGGTTCGAAATAGGACTTCAAGATATACAAATTTTATGAAGACAACTTTGCCAAAATCTATCTAGATCAATCCCAATTTTCCCTTAAAGTCCAAAGATGAATTTTGCATTCATCCACCAATATACTACACTCAGTTCTCACTTCATGACAAATTTTGGGTCTCCTAAAGACAGAATTGAAATTCGATATCATCATAAAAAATGTAACCGTATGTTTTTACTTTAATCTAAATAATGAATCTTCTCATTTAGATAACTAGAGAAAAAGTTATGGCTAACATATTGAAGCACACTCAGTGAACATTTCCCAGATCACTACCAATTTTGTTTCCAACTCTTTCCTTATCTCAACTCATACCTAGATCACTCTTTCTACTCCCTCTACTTCTCATTTTTAACAAAAATCACATTTAACATCAATTATACCCGAAAGTTGTCAATGAATGCATGTACCACTTTTTTTTATGTGCAAAGATTCAATGTTTATGTGCATATATGTTAACATTATGCATGAGCAAGAAAATGCATTTCTTTAATATCTCTTTGAGCTCACATGTACTAAAATTTTGGGTCCTAACCTTTGATATGGGGATATAAAGCTCGTACTTGTCACCATATTTTCATGTTTTGTACTCTTCAAATTAGTAGTATCATCCAATATGGATTTTAAGTGCTTTTTGTCTCTTCTTATTTAAAAAATATTAAATTTCTTTAAGATGGACTTTATATCATCCTCTTCACTTTCACTTATAGAGGCCTCCTCATCATTAATTTTCCCATCCTTGGAGAGTTTACACGCCACACCTTTTTTTGTTAAATATATTTCCTCTTTATGCAATTCTTTCATCTTATATAAGTGAGAAGTGATCCAACTAGCTCTTATAATGACAAGATAGTCAAATCTTTAAATTATTTTAAGATCATCACCTTTGCCTCATAAACCTTTAATAAAGACTTAAGCAATTTTCTCATCAGTTCACGATTAGTATAAGTCTTACCAAGATCTTTAAGATAATTAATTATATAAATGAAGCGAATATAGACATTAGAAATTGGCTCATTTTTATCTATATGAAACTGATCAAAATAATGTGCTATTTTGCTTTCTTTGATCTTTGTTACTTAAGAAGTACCCTCACGTGTGATTTCAAATGTATGCCATATCTCATGAGCAATTTCACACATTAAACATTGTATTGAATTCATTTATACTAGAAGCACAAAATAGAATATACATCTTTTTGCTATTTAATATAGTGAGTCTATTGTCATTATCACTCTATTCATTTTTATCCCTTAGTACATTAGTCTTCAATTTATCTGTAAGTATAGTTCTCATTGGCATATAAGGATTATTCTCTACAATTCTTTAAAGATTGACCCCTTTGGCGTAAAGAAAGTGTTTCATGCATAGTTTCTAATAAATGTAAGTGTTACCTTTAAAGAATGAGGGCTTACTTATATATTGACTATCTTGATTAAAAGTGAATTAAATTATTCTATAATGATATTTTCTCAATTTTCATTTTAAATCTATATACAATGAATGAGTACCATTCTAATAACAATTATTGGTCCTTGGATGGCACATAAGATAAGTTCAACTACGTGTTTACTTTTTACCCTTTTTGAAAACTAGTAAATGAATTGTCTATTCTAATGAATAATTAGGGAAATTTTATATATGATAGTCACAAAGGAATCATAATAATAATTAAAGAGAATAGAGAAAGAGAGAAAAATGAATTTATATTAGTTTAGTAAATTACTTTCGACATATATTCACTCCCCAAGCATCACTAGGAATTTACCATCTTCTTCTTTTAATGGGAGAAAAACAACCCTCTATACAACATCTTTTTTGTTAAAAGTGAATTACAACCCTTTAATCTTATTTAAGGTTAAGAGAAACCCTCACAATGTATATCTCAAGTAATTTCATTAATTGTAATAACTGCATAACCATACAACCCAAAACAACCCCTTTTTCTCACATTAATGAACAAAGACTCAATATATGTTATATCATGCACGCCTACATTCTCTAGCATCTTGAGGCTCTTATAAACTCTTAAGTATGCCTAAAAGACTTCTCATAACTTATATATAGTCTTTTTATATTAAAAAAACCTAAAATAGTCATTAGAAATAAAAACTAGCTATTACAAACAACTAGTAACAATAAGACTAGTTGACTATTCACACTAGTTAACCAATATGGTCACAAACTTGTGATGCACATTATTAAAACACATTGGTTGATCATTGACCTAAATTAGTCAACCAATTTACTAAAAAACTTAACTTTAGTTGACTATTAACCTAGATTTGCATACTAGTGTCCTTGAAAATAAATTTTTTAAACTTCTCAAGTTCTTTCAATAAAATCACACTCCTTCGATAAAAATTTGATTCAAGACCATTTTAATGATTTCTAGAAAATTTTTAAAGATAAATTTTTTAATGATTATAAAATAATTTATGTATTCTGACCTATATGTGGAGGATCATACAATGATTGAAATCCTAATTCATTGAAATGACCAAAAAACAATAAGGATCATAATTATTTTATTAAATCTTGAGATACCTAAATCCCCGTTCTTGTATTTCTACTTGAATTCTTTAAAACCCCTCTTTTGTTACATATATTTTTCACTTTGCTCAATTATTTTTATCCTTTAATTACTCAATTAATTCAGTTAGCTCGTTTACTCATTTTACCCTTATATTAAAATTGATCTTTCACATATTATCTTATTAATATCACTAAAGATAAAAATAATGGTAGTAGCATATTTTTTTATCATTAGAACTACTAGTTAGAACCTTACTTGGTCCAACAATAGTATATATAATCGACACAAGAGTCCTCAATTCATATCCAAAGAGCATATTAATAAAAAAATATTAGTTAAGGAAATATGGAAATAAGGAGAAGCAAATATTATTAAATTAATCCTAAAATAATTGGGATTAATTCAGTTAAAAACTACTTATCAATAGGTCTTTGTAATCAAATAGCTAAGATTACTACTTGACCTTGAGGTTATGAAATTAAATTGCACAAGTCATTCCTTCACCCTTTAAGGTAAATATAGGTTAACTTAGGCTTTGACTTGTCTTAGTTGGGCCCAAATAAACTAATGGGTCTAAAACATATGGCATAAGCTAACATAATAGGGAAATCAAACTTATTCGACCAGATTGGATTAGACCAAGGTGGGGTAACTAAAATGGGTCCATATGACCTAAGTGGCCATTTGGCCCTTTACTATTTCACATTAGTCAAGCTTACTATATAAAATGGACACCAACCATGGTTACTCATAACTGTCGTCGCCCACCAACAAAAACCATTGTTAGTTGCTTCTAGTGATAATTATTGTAAATGACTGTAAAAATTTTCAAAGAAATTTACATATCATTATAATATCTTCTATGAAAGTGAGACACTAAAAAACTCTTTAAACAACAATATATAAAAATATTTTTTTTGTAAATAATATATACAAGTAAACAAATGCTCATATTTAGAATAAATATAATAATAGGTATCATTTGACTTTGATATTAATGTTAGGAACAATAATATAAAAATAAAGTACCAAAGAAAATAATTCAATAGAAGCATAGATGCTTATTCAGACATGACTAAATATAACACAAAAATATTTATAAGCATTAATGATAACAAAACCTTCCAAGTCAATGAAAGAAACTATGGGTTAATTGAATTTTGAAAAATAATAACATTTTTTACTAAAGTCATATTGAACTTCAAAATGCTCGACCAACTGAATTAGACTAAAGCTAACAAATTTTCAAATCAAATTTGGACTGTAGATGGCTTAACACATAACCCCTAAGCATTGATATAGAGGTACTTCTAAATTGTCTATATATTATGTCCCTTTTAATAATTTATTAATAAATATCTTATCTTTCTTGAAAGACTGGTATTTCCTTTTTCAAAATCTTTTTGATTATATGTTTTTTATAGGTGTTTTAGATATTATTAACTTCCTAAATAATAAGTTAAGTAATATGTTTAATTAAATATATATCACATTCTAATTAATTGTTTTTGTTATGATCACTCTAAATGTGATACTATAAATACCATGCAAGAGAATTCCATTTTAGTAAGATTAAGAGTTTAATTTAAAATCAAATTATGGGAATGAATGTCCCACTTGGAAAAACTGACAAGAACTTCGACACCGTTCCTAAGTACTTTCCCCTACATTAACACCTCTTTTTTGCACTTTTACGGAAGTTAGGTCCTTGATTTTTGGTACCTATGTGGTCAACGCTTTCGAAGAAATGAAACAAAATCGAGTCTTTCTGTTCCAAGATAAGACAACTAGTTTTCACAGTTTTCTCTACTAATCTCCCTAATGGGCCTAACATTCCAATGTAAGAACTCACTATCTGCTTTTGGGCCATTCTTTTATGGCCATTGTGGAGTAGGCCGAAACTGCCCAGTAAGTAGACTCAATTCACTATATAGATTCTCTTAGTAAATAGTATCAACAGTATAGTATAACTTGATAGAATATGGGGAATGAGACAATAGACAATTGATCGAAAGAGTCCAATGTCATAGCATGGACTAAACAACAGACGACATCCTTCTTATGTAGTTTCGACGACTTTTCAAGGGGAAGTTTCAAAGGGCAAGTGCAATCCACTTGTAATAGTAAAATTGCGAACCAGAACCCCGACAATATGGAGCCTCAGGATGGCAATATGGGCATATGGGCAGAGTGGCACAGTGGATTTGACAGTTGTTGTGAAGGTTGGTGGGTCAATATGGCAAGCAAGGTGATTTAAGCCTCAATTTGACTAGTACCTGCTTACAGTTCCATTTAAAGATTTAACATTTTATCAAAGCTTCTCAAGTTTCAAGATGACGGTAGTTGCCAATTGGTAATACAGTCTTAGCCACATACCAAGACTCTTCTCTGTTCAAAAACGATAGTCGGAGATAAAGTCCTGCCACGTTGTTGATGGCTCCACGTGATCCGTATTTAAACGATGGGGTTCAGCCTCAAGGCTATTTTTCTGTTGGTATATAGTTTTAGGGCTACTTCAAACACCATTTAGGTGGGTGCAAGCATAAAATAAAGGAAATACTTAATGTTCGTGCAAAATAAACTTTTTAAGTACAAAAAATAAAGGATCTTAAAAAAGTCAGGTAATAAAAGATAAATATACGTGCGAACGAACAACCAAGTAGATAGACATGGTGAGTTTTAAGATATTATATTTTACGCAATTTGACCAATCCGTTGTTTATTTATTTTACTTTCCCTCAATATAGCTCATTCGAGTTTTGCTCTCCTCATTTAGTCAGAGAGAGTATTCTTTTTATTCTTTTTAAGGAAATTATTTGTTGATATAAAGGTCACCTTGGGACTTGAACTTTCACCGAAGTTGATCGTCAACAACATTTACACAACGGTCTCACTTAGGTTTACTTAAGCAAGACCTCAGCCTTCAATAACCCTCAAAGTATTTACCTCACATACTCGAAGAAACAACGCTACAAAAGGAATAAGAAAATAAAGGCAACAAGGAAATAAGAGAGATACGGTAAAACCAACTTTTATATTACTTTCCCTCAAAAGAATACAAGGAATACTCTTTCTAACTAAATGAGGAGAGCAAAGCTCGAATGAGCTATAAATAGGCACTTTAATTTGGAAGCCAAGTTACATTCAAAATCCCATTTAAACTGATTGCTTAAAATCGTGCTAAGATCATGTCTATCTCTACCAGATTACATCGCGTGGACTAATTGAATGACACCTCTTCCAAATAAAAATCTAATTGATAAGATAAAATCTACAAGATAACAGAAAGATAGACTTTACATTCAAATAAAAAACTAGCATCCTTATCCTTGAAGATCTCTACTATCTTCAAATGTTGAGTCTCATTACAACTCTAACTCGTAGTTGTCGTCACATCATCCAAGATCTCCCCACAATCTTTATCAATTGATGATGCAGTGTGATCTTATCGAAATCCACATAGCATATTGGCTTGATCCAATGCTTCTCACAATAAGTCCACTAGTCGTGATCCATTCATACAAGCATGGGCCAAGTTCTTAGTCCATCAAGTCTTTAGCCTAGGTCGAGTCAATCTCTACAAGGTCTGAGACTCTACCAAAATTCGTACCAAGTCCGATCTCACTCACCCATGTTTACCCTAATGCTTTCGCATGCCTCTGTCATGCGTGTAATCTAGCTAACCTTCCTCCTAAAACATATTGTGAAGGTCGTTAAGAAGTGATCTGAAGTTTAAAGGTCTAACAAACCACCCCCAACAGATAGATTCGACGCCCTTGTCGAATTAGTCTGTTGGCACTCCTCTACGAGTGATTTTTTCGAAGAATCCTTAGTCAGCTCTTGAACACGATAACAAGTCTTCATATCGATTGGCACTTCACCCAAGTATCATTGTCCCAATCCATTGAGGTCATCTTTGCTTCCACTTGGACTTGCCTTCTCAAGGCTCATCGCACCCGTCAAAGACATATTGAGAAGAGCTCCATCCACTGAGCTTTCCTTGTCACCTTGATCCTCCGCGATCTTGGCAAAGATATACTCCTTACCTGCCTTCTATTTCAGGCTTTCTCAATCATAGTTTAGCTCGTTTTCCATGATCATAGCTGACAGTTGTCCTACCATTTTTGTAGTCTCTTTCGTCCCACCAACAAATCTACAACAATTAATAAAGAAGGAATTTTCATCATGAATAATCATCATACCTCCCGAACTTAGGTACAACATTATCTTTGCACAACAATCTCACTTAGGTTCACTTATGCCAGAATTCAGTCTTCAACAACCCTCGAAGTGTTTACCTCACACACTCGAAGAAACAATGCTACAAAAGCAATAAGAAAATAAAGCAACAAGGAAACAAAAGAGATATGGTAAAACTAGCCTTTATGTACTTTCCCTCAAAAGAATACAAGGAATACTCTCTTTGATTGAATGAGGAGAGCAAAGCTCGAATGAGCTATATATGTGCACACTAACTTGGAAGCTAAGTTACATTCAGAATCTCACTTAAATTAAACTACCTAAGATTATGTTAAGATCACGTCTATCTCTATCAGATTACATCACGTGGACTAAATGGAAGACACTTCCATCCAAATAGGACTTATAACTTATAAGATAGAATTTATAAGAAAATAGAAAGATAGAGTTTACATTCAAATAAGAAACTAGCATCCTTATCCTCGAAGATCTTCACTATATTTAGAAGTTGAGTCCTACTGTAACTTTAACTCCTAATTGTCGCCATATCATCCAAGATCTCCTTATGATTTCCATTCACTAATGATGTAGTGTGATATTTTCGAAACCCACATAACACACTGGCCTAATCCAATTCTTCCCACAATAAGTCCACTAGTCTTGGTCCATCCATCCGAGCATAGGCCAAGTCCTTAGCCTAGGTCGAGTCAATCTTCACAAAGTTTGAGACTCTACCGAAATTCGTACCAAGTATAATCCCACTCGTCCCTATTTCCCCTAGTATTTTTACATGCCTCCCTCATTGTGTAATCCAGCTAACCTTTCTTCTAAGGCACATTGTGAAGGTCAACAAGAAGTGTTTTGAAGTTTAAGGGTCTAACAAACCACCCCCACTAGATGGATTTGACGCCCTCGTCGAATTAGTTTGTTGGCACTCCTCTATGAATGGTTTTTCGAAGACTCCTTAGTCAACTCTTGAAGATGGTAGCAAGTCTTCATATCGATTAGCACTTCACCCAAGTACCATTCTCCCAATCCATCGAGGTTGTCTTTGCTTCCACTTAGACTTGCCTTCCCAAGGCTCACCACACCCACCAAAGACATATTGAGAAGAGCTCCATTCGTCGAGCTTTCCTTGTCACCTTGATCCTCCGCAATCTTAGCAATGATATGCTCTTTACTTGCTTTCTGTTTCGGGCTTTCTCAAGCATAATTTGGCTCCTTTTCAATGATCATAGTCGACACTTGTTCTACCGGTGTTGTAGTCTCTTTTATCCCACCAACGAATCTACAACAATTAATAAAGAGGGACTTTTCATCATGCATAACTATCATACCTCCCAAACTTAGGTACACCACTGTCTTTGCTACCTTAAGGAATTCGATCCTCAATATCATTGAAAAATCCCCAAGTGGTATGACCATACAATTCATTTTGGCACAACAACTTCCTATGCTCACTGGGACATTATAAGCAGTTTCCATCATCGCTTATGCCTTACTTATAGGGGTTCTTAACTTTATCGGGGTCTTAGACACTCTAAGCTCTAACTTGTGCACCATCCTTTTTGCCATGAAGGAATGTGACACACCTGAATCTACCATCACGGTCACCTCTATCCCATTAACCTGTATTCTTATATACATCAGATCATCATAGGGACTAGGTTCTTTACTAATTGCATTTAACAACATAATTGGATTTAATGTCGCATCATCTAAAGATTCACCATCTTCTTCGACTATCAAGGAATTTAGCTTCTTTTTCCTCAGTCATTCTCTTGCATAATGTGATCCACGATATAGATAACAAGAATCTTGTCCTTTTTGGAGGACATCTACCTACTTTCGAAGCCACCATTTTGCTTATTTTTTCCCTTGAAATCTTCCTTCTTGAAATCCTTCTTCTTCTTCCCCTCAGTATTCTCCTATTGAGTGCCTTTTCCCTTTGCAAAATTAGAGGAGCGTTCCCTAGTTTCTTTTATCACTTAAAAGTCCACTAGGCATCAGCAGTCGCAATTTCACCAACCACGTCCTTCACATTTTGTCTCTACAACTCTATTTATGTCTAATATTGCAACCTGAACAAAAAGTTGAAGAACTTGTCCTCATCTGACATATTTTCAATATCAAGTAATAGAGAACTAAAAGACTTAACATAGTCTCTTACCGAACCTTCTTTTTTCAATTTTTTCAATGCATCCCTCGCAAGCCATGAAGTATTTAACAAAAGAAGTTGATCCTTCGACTCCTTCTTCATGAACTCCCACGTATCCACGTGAGTTTTACCTGCACTAATCTCCACAAAGGCCCTTGTCCTCCACCAGAGCTTTGCATCCCCATCTAAGTACATGGCGATCACATTGACCTTCTCAATATCGAGCACCCGAGCAGTTGCAAAGTACTGCTCTATATCTCATAAGAAATTCTCAAGCATCTTGGCATCTTGCACGCCTTCGAATACCTCAGGTTTATGTACCTTTACTACTGAAGGTTTTGGTGATAAGGTTTCCGCACGATCAATATCTATTGTAATGGCACATCTTAGAGCTGTGATCTAAAACTAGGCCTCCTTGTATGCCTTCAACAAATCTACCATCTGTTGTTGCAACTATCGAATATGATCCTCCATCCCCTCGAATCGTGATTGATAGGATATGATCTCCTCTTCTCCTGCGGGAATCTAATGAGTGCATCCACCTAGTCACTCGTTCTTTCAAGTTGCCTATTTCCATCCCA
>JANJEY010000236.1:16627339-16651532 GCA_024703695.1 Erythroxylum cataractarum
TCTAGCCGGGACCTTCACCATAAAGCACCCATCAATAGTTGATTTGATCATTTAAATGAATTACACCTGTCACTTTGTAGAACACTTATAATTCTGCTGCCAGAAAGCAGAGAGATTGATAAGTTCCGAATCCAGCAAAGTTCAGATTTAGATATAAACCAAGGCATGATATGGTGAGAGCTCTGTTCTGCCTAGAGCTTTTAACAATACGGAATCGAAGCAGACGGACATTTAAACTTTCATTTTCAAAATTTATGACGAAAAACTAGCCCACCGCTGTCTGATAATGGAGTTAAGAATCTAGTAAGTACCTGCAAGCTTTGCACTTCAGTTTTAAATTTTGACAACTTGGTTTCTTGAATCATTTCACTCTGACAACAGAACGAAATCGCACATTAATAACACAATCCTAGTCCACTTTGAATCGCATGACACGTTAATAAAACATTTCAAAACATCAATCAAACACGACAAGAAAAACTGCTTACTTTCTCCATCTCAGTCTTGGAAACAACCGTAGTAGCAACATTTTCCAAGCTGTCGTTCAAAACTTCAGTTATCGAAGTTGTTATCGCCTCAGCTTGTTTCGAGGGCATGCCTTCTACCTCCAATTTCTTCACCTGAACACAGATGCAGCAGAAAGTTCAAAACTTTGCCAACTTATATACTATCAAGCATTCGACAATTAACTCTTGAAATCATACACAAATTGAGAAGAAAAAAAAAGTTGCTGATATTACAAGAGCCAAAGTATCAACAAGAAACAATCTCTTCCTATTAGATTCCACGAGCTGAGAAAAGGGTCTACGTAGAGAAAGGGAAGCGAAGAAACCAGATGAAGCTTCTTCAAGAGCAAGGCCGAAATTTGCACTTGTACCCAAAAACGACCCTCCCGCGTAGCTTCGGATTTGACTTAGTCGTCTACAAGAAGCCGCCATTTCAGGTTGCCGAAGCAGAACTCGGAAGAACACAAAAGTATATTAAAAATTCCACAGAAAAATTCGAGCTTTAAGCAACTACCCGGGATAAAAGAAGATCGAGAGAAAAAGGGAAAAGAGAAAGAAATGAAGGCTGGGGATCGGGGAATCATATGCAGGGGAATTTGTTGGATAATTATAGGCGATCCTTTTTTAATAGAAGTTCACGGCCATTGCTATATATATACATACATAGAAAGAGAGAGAGAGAGAGAGAGATTCCACAGATGTCTCCTTGGTCAATTAAGCGTGTTTTTATTGATGTTTTAAATTTAATAAATTACTTGTATATTTTTATTTTTATTTTTAATAAAAAAAATGTTTATTTAAGCTTTTTATTTGACTTTAATTTTAGTTTGTTATAACTTTTAAATTTTATGAAAACATAAAAAGTAGTTTCTAATTTTTATTATTCAATTTACTATCAACTATATATATTTTAAAATTATTTAATATATTATTATTACTAAAATTATGATGATTTAATTTAACAGTATATCTAATTAATTAAACTATGAATAATGTAATAACTAAAATATATTTAAAATAAACTTTAATTTTAAAATTATTTATTTAAATAAATAAAATATCTTATTGACAATTTATTAATAAATATCATATAAAAATTAAAATAAATTTGATTAATTAAAAATAATTATCTAATATATAATTATCATTAATAATAAAAAAAATAACTATATTAATATTAACAATTATTTTTATTTAAAAGAACAATAAAAATAAAACAAAATTTAGAAACACCAAAACCAAAAGTACCTCAAAAAAACACTTGATGAAAAAGTAACGTCAAATCCTTTATTATTGTTATTTATACTTAAAAAAAGCAAGAAAAAATAAAGGGGTGAATATGGATCACAATTTAGGCCGTCAGATCACATATGATTTACTAATATTTACTAATTTAAGAAGAGTCTCATCCAGGCGTACTTTTTTTTTGTATATAAGCAAAAAAAAACACAAATTATAAGGTCCTCCGAGGGAGGTTAACCCTTGTCATGTCCTCTAGAAGGATAGTGGCAAATTTAGATGGTGCTCTATCAAAAATAGCGAGCCCGAGTCTCAAAGTAAAAGTATAGTTAGCGAGCCAGTCAGCACACTGGTTACCCTCTCTGAGGTGTATCGAAGAAGTACAACCCAATTCTAGATAAGTAGTTCGTTGATACCCAGGACTAAAGGGTTGAGAATCAAGGATCGCTGAGGGGCGTCGAAGAGGAGCTCTGTAACTACAAGAGAGTCCAGTTCCAGCACCAAGCGTCGAAAGCCAAGGATTCAGGCCAGTAGGAGACCCGAGTAAACACCCCAGAGTTTAGCCGAAATCGGGGAACACCTGCCGATATTCTGAACAAACTCACTAAGTCAATCCCCAAAAATGTCCTGAAGAAGACCACCCGCAGTGGCCAAGGAGGTTGCTTTGCCACACGCGCCATTCGTATTCAGTTTGACTCACCCTGAGGTAGGCGGGCACCACCCAATACATTACTCGGATCACGGCCGAGGGGCCAACCTGGGGCGACTAAGCGAGGCGGAGATCTGATAACTCAGACGGACATAATTAAGGATGATCATCGCGGGAGAACTCGGCCAAGAAAACTGAGAGTCAAAAAGGGCCAAATTTCGCTACGTCCATAGGAACCAACAAGCAGTCCCAAAGATAGATGCCCCATCAAGGCCCGAGACCAAATGATGGGTCTGGAGGTTAGTGGTGAGTCATTCCTGATGGTTGCTAGTGAAGAAGGTGGGAGGGATGGCTTGACGAGGGAAAGTAAGCCAAAGATTCCGCGCTTTTAGGCAGTCACAAACAACATGGAGCGAAGACTCCTCCGTATGACAGTGATAACAGTCCAGGCTAGTATTAAGGTGTCGGCGAGCGCGTTGCTAGTTGTAGAGGAGACGATCTTGAGCTAAGAGCCAAAGAAAAGAACAGATACGTTGTGGCCCGGTCTACTGCCAAATGGTCTTTCATAAGCGGTCATGTTGAGCCCGAGGGGGCTCCATAAGCAACGAGTAGGCCGAAGCGGTAGTGAATTTTTCTGAAGGTGATGGTCCTTAGACAAGTTTGTCGGCTCCGAGGTAAGGCTTGGAGGGGAAGGTTCTCGCAATGGTTGTCCAGATGGAGGAAGGAAGCAGAGGTTGAAATTGAGGCCAATCCCAATGGCCATTGTTGTCTACGAACTGATGAACGCGATGGTCAAGGGCTGAGGAAGGGATAGGAGTGGTAACATGTTGGACAAGGGGACCCACATTGGCGACCCATGGGTCAAGCCAAAATCGAGTATGGATCCCGTCTCCAATCATCCATCGCATACTGTTGATTACGTTGGGCGAGATGGCCTTGATGCTCTACCACACCATGGAGCCACCGATAGGAGGAAGAGCTGAAGGGATATGGGTAACATCAAATTTATATTTGGCCGATAAATTTTGGACCCACAAATCGTGATCATAGCCTACCCTAGTTTAGTAAACAAAGCATCATTGGTGGCGCGGATGTTCCAAATCCCTAACCCACCCAATTCCTTCGATTAGCAAACTTGAGTCCAAGGAACAAGGTGAATCTTTCGAGTTCCGAGGGAGGATCCCCATAAAAAGGTACGAAAAATCTTCTCCAATTCATCGCACAACTCCTGAGGAAGGCGAACCGTTTGCATCGTATGAGTAGGGAGTGCAGAGAGGACCGACTGGATCAAAGTAATGTGGCCCGCAAAAGATAAAAGGTTGGCTTGCCACCCTGAGAGGTGGTGTTGGACTTTGTCGAGGAGATACGGGTAAGTCTTTTTAGTGACTTTTTCATGAAGCAGGGGAACTCCAAGGTATTGACCGAGGTTCGGTGTCTGTTTGAAGCCTAGCGCCTGGCTAAGGGTACGCGTCGTAGAGGGGGAAATGTTTCGGGAGAAGAAGAGTCGGGATTTGTCCTGGCTAACGCGTTGACCCGACGCGGCACAAAAAGTATCCAAGATGTCACGGATGATGGAGACCTAACCAATAGATGCTTCAGAGAATAAGATGAGGTCGTCGGCAAAAAACAGGTGAGATATGGGGGGACCAGTGAGACTTAAGATGATAGGCGCCCAACGTCTATGTGCCACGGAGTGGGTGATGAGATGGCCAAAGCGCTCCATGTACAACACAAAAAGGTAAGGCAAAAGGAGGTCACCTTGACGGATTCCTCTAGTAAGGGTAAAATCATCACCTAAAGCTCCATTCCAGTTAATCTGCATAGTCACCGTGGAAACGCACTTTATGATAAGAATAATGAGGGAGTCCAGGATTCCGATAATAATGAGAGTATCGTGGATAAAATCTCAAGAAAGCCGATCGTAGGCTTTTTCTAGATCGACCTTAATTGCCAAAAAACCTGTTTTACTGGTTTTGCGCCGCATGGAGTGAATAACCTCCTGGGCGATAATAATGTTGTCAACAATTTGTCGGCCAGGGACAAAGCTATATTGGGTTGGGGCTACAAGCATGTCGAGGTGGGGTTTTAGCCTATTGACGACAACTTTGGTGATAGCTTTGTAAAGGACCATGCACAGAGCGATAGGTCGGAACTGCGTAATGGACTGCGAGGAAGGGGTCTTGGGTATGAGGACCAAGATGGTACAATTTAGGGCTTGCCTCCAAATTTCATGTCGAGAGGTTTGTTGTATGAATAAGACGAGATCAGGCCCAATGTGATCCCACTGGGATTGGAAGAAAAGTGCAGTGAAGCCATCAATGTCTGGCGCCTTGTGAGGATTCATGTCGAAGAAAGCAGTCTTGAATTCTTTGGGAGAGATAGGTTCGAGCAGATCTGTACAAGCCTGTCGACGGAGAGGGGGCAAAAGTACCAGGAGGAAGAGGGGGTGGTGGGGTGGATTGGTGTTCTCCAAAAACGCAAGTATACGTTTCTGTCGTTAGTAGTAATAATATCGATCCCTCAGAGACTATTAACTCAACTATTAACTCAATTCTTAGAACTTAATTCAAGTGCAAAAGTAACAAGGTATTTGTTTTGGAGTTGGTAATTCAAGATAAGAAAGCAAAAAGCAACAATTAAAAGAAAAGATTATAAGATATAAAAGCATCTAGGTTTCTAGCTTCCCCCAATGGACAACAAACATCACACAATTGACCGTTTATCAATCAAACCTAACTTGCTAGTCAGTGATTCCTAAGTATTCACTACGTCCTCTCGGATATATAATAAACCTATTCGACAACCAACCATGACCGTATCTCTACTCTTGGTTGTTAATCGTCAAACGCTTTAAGCTGCAATCTCTATCAACTACCTAGTGTGCATCGGTTACCTCTCGGCCTCCCTAATCACCAATCATATAAGTATGAACCTAGGCTAGTTTATTCAATGCCCAACCCAAAATTACCCTCTCGAGTCTCAATTGGATTCACAAATCAAGTTTAAGGTTAGCTACTCCTCAATCAAGCATTAAGAATTGAATAAACTAAGCAAGTATTTAAGGATAAAAACCGGAATGAAATTGAATAAATGAACAAGAGTATTCGATTCTCCATCCATTGGGTTCTTGCTAAAAACCTAGAATAAAGACTTAGCTACTCATAATATCAAGAAAACAACAAACGACCAAAGAGATCATTGTTCAGCAAAACAATAAACGAATAGAAGAGGAGTTGATTCTGTCAAAATCGTTTCATCCAATCCTCCGTTGTAGCCATCTTGACCTTTTTTTCTTTTTCTCCCTTCATGATCTCCACACACCCTTTTCGATATTCTCCCATCCCTCTTCTTGCTGCCGTCACCTCCTTTTTTCAAAACAAAACAGACTCTTCCATTTTTACAGTTTCCTTTTCGCTTAGGTTAAGAATGGGCCCGACTTGAATTTCAGCCCAATGCTCGCGGGCGCGAGGTGACAAGCTCGCGGGCGCGATAGTGCAGTCTGACGATCTTCCAAGTTCTGAGTAGCATGCCTTCGCGGGCGCGAGATATCACCATCGCGGGCGCGACAGTAGAAATAAGGTTGGCTACGTGGAAACTTGCTGAATTAGTCCTTGCCAACTCCAGATCATTCAATTAAGTCCTTGCACGTGCCAATTAACTCCTAAAACTTGAATGAGGCCTGAAACACTAACACACAGGTAAAAAATACCACTAACATGGAAAAATACTAAAAATACAAAAAGTAATAAAAACACACAAAAAACGAGGAAAGATAACTTGTCCTCGACTCGAAACAAGACTAAAACGACAATAAAAACTAAACAAATATGCAAGTTATCAACTGGCCAGTGGTGTAAAGATTGACAAAAAAAGTGCGAGCGTTCCGTTGAATGCCCCCAGGATCCAAACTGACACACCCATGTTCATCTCAGATGGAGTGACAGTGCAGAGTTCGTCGGCGGCCCGTAGTGACCGCATGGTAGTACTTGGTATTCCTGTCCCCTTGTGCTATCCACTGAAACCGCGATTTTTGGTGCCAGAATAGTTCCTTCTGGACGAGGACCTGTTCAAGCTCCTGTTGCAGATGCACCTCCAAGTCGCGCAGAGAATCGGAGTCACCAGTGTCCAGGTGGGTTTGAATGCCCCGAAGAGGTGCCATGAGTCATCGTTTGTGTTGAAAAATGTTCCCAAATGTGTTGGAGTTCCACTGTTGCAGCTTGGTAGCCAAATGTCCGAGCTTATCAGTAAGAGTCAAAAAATTAGGATGCCAATTGTCCTTGACAGTTTGTCCAAAATGTTCATGGGTCAGCCAGGCAGACTGAAAAGCGGAAAGCCCGAGGGATAGTGGAAGGAGTCGTAGGGGCCTCGAATGTGACCAGGAGGGGCCGATGATCAGATTTCAGGAAGGGAAGGGAATGAATAGTCGTGTGAGGAAAGGCCATCAACCAGGGACTCGAACCGAAAGCGCGATCAAGACGAGCGCGAAGTGGACCCTTCTCCAGGTGAATTTGAGCCCTATAAACCCAAGATCTTGCAGATGACAGCAGTGTATGTAATCGTGAAAGGAAGGGTTCACTCCTGAATGGAGCCTGGAGCCACCACATTGATCATCACTGTCCAATTTGGCATTAAAATCACCTCATAAAAGCCAAGGTATAGAGGTAGATCGGGGAATGTGTCGTAAATGGTCCCACAGGAAGTGTTGAAGCGAGTAAGTCGAGTTGGCATAAATAGCATTGAAAACGAAATAAGTATGGGTCCATTGGATCTTGACATGAATGAATTGGCGATGGGTTATCAGAATTTGAATAGGGATGTCCGTATTCCATCAAAGCCAAATGCCTCCGAAGAAGCCTACAGCCTCCACTCGAAAGGACTGGTTGAAGCCCAAGTTCTTAATAACTTTCTGGGCTCGAGCGCCACTGATGCGAGGTTTCATCAAAACTACTAACATCGGTTTGTGAGTTTGGATGTATTCCTTGAGGATGGGTTGGAACGATTTACCCCCAGCCCCTTGGCAATTCCATAGGAGGATGGACATAAAAACAGTTAAAAGGAGTGGGCTAAGATGCAGGGGTGTTGGCCCCATCGCAAAGTTGTCCCTCGTCAGGGGAAATCTCAGGAGCCTCTACTATTTCATTCATCGGGGAGTCAATTAATATAGGGGCATCGTTGGCGGAAGAGGGAATTGCCGGAGGGTCCGGAGGCCTCGGAGGGGGAATAAGGTGTTCGGATGTCGCGAGGGAGGGGCTCACGAAGTCGCTCGGAGGATCTTCCTTCATTTGGGAATGGGTGGTGGCATCAGTTGGAGGGGTGATGCTAGGTGGGTAGTGGAAAATAACATCGGAGTGGGAGGCCAAGGTGACAACAATGTGATTTTGGTTGGGAGGGGAGGGGTTTGTGGGCTTGGGGCCCTTGTCCAAAAGGCTAGGGGCTTTTGGGGGAACCTGGGTTGGGCTGGAGGGGAGGCCATTCTGATCTTAAGCCAGGTTCAGCAAAGGAAGGGGACGGGCCCAGGCTGGAGGAGGGGAGGCCAAGACTAGCCTGTTGGGCACGCGGCCCACGCTGAAGGAAAGACCCAGTTGCACATGGAGCTCGCCCAGGAGCTTGGAGTGACGTCGTTTTCCAGTTGGACGTGCCTCTATTAGGACGAGAAGGTTCGGGAACGTATGAAGACGCTGGAGGTGGAAGCGGGGTGGAAGTCGCTGCATCGACGATGGCGAGTGGGCTGAAGCGCGACCCATGGGGTCTCACGTTGTTGTCAGAACGTCTCCTTTCGCGTCCCGTCTTGGTGCCATTGGGAGTACGGGGACTACGCCTCTGGACTTGGATCCAGGGGCTGTAAAGGTCATTGGGAGTTGGAGTCGCTGATGTAGATGGGGGCTCAACCGATGGGAAATCTATTGGGTGATGCGGTGAGTGAGTTTCCTGAGGGGCAACCGGTGAGATGGGCTCGGAGGAAGTGGCGGGTGCTGTAGTAGTCGACTACCTCTGAGGACAAAGCTCTGTTTCATGTCCGATGTGGCCACACGCAAAGCAAATCAACGGTAGGCCCTCGTAAGCGACCTTAATCCACTCTTCATCAAGCTCCACCAGGGAATGAAGTGGTGATTTCAAATCAATTTCTACCGCCACTCTGGCGTATCTGTCGCGCTATACTTGTTGGGTAGTGGAGTCGATGCAGATGGTACGACCAATCAGGTTTTCGAGAGCCCTTAGGATAGATGGGTGATAGAGCGCCACCAATAGCTTAGGGAACCTGACCTAGGTGACCACATGGGAGACCTCGCCGGACGATGGCCGGAAGGAAGGTTTCCATGCCTGCACAGAAAGAGCGTGTCCCAAGATCACGCACGACCCACCCGTAAGAGCGTTGAGATAGTTTGCGTCCTACATAAAATTAATCAAGAAAAAATCATTCTCTAAATCAATTATTTTCATCGGACCTGTGAGTTGTCACATGGAGTGTAATAGTTGTTTGAGCAAGTTGAAGCCGATGCGGCGGCCCAGCAATTTGACCACGATCATCGTAGCCCAGCGCTTATGGAGGCGACCTTTGAGGGAGTTTGATAGCTCAAGTCCTAGCCCAAGCTTGCCTTGCACCAATGTGATGTCGCCCTCCTCGACTTCCACGGGTTCCTCATCTGGCCAAGTAAATTCTTCTGCCTTATCTGTGTGAGATTGCCCAGAAACTGTTGCGCTATAACTTAGGGGAAGGGGAGATGGGCCAATGGTGGGAAGGGGTGGATCCTCCTCCCTTTCACGGATCCGAACTTTTTTGTCAACATGTCCAGCGGTGGACTGAGAAGTGAGGTCGTCGCAAAAAGAGTCGGATCGTTGCCATTGCGGAGCAGTCTTTGGTGGGAGTTGAATGTCCATAGTCAAACCAATAGCTTGCAAAGGCAATCGACTGAAGCAACGAAGGTGAAGAACATTTTACTGTAGCAGTTGAGGGCACTGACAAAAAGGATATCATTCCTGATTGGCCTAGGCTTTCGGCTTTCGTATACTTTTAATTTGTTAAAATTAAATTACTTGAATTGTATAAAAGCAAAGGTGGATGCTCTGCAGAAGTGTTGGACGGACAGACAGACTTGAATGATGACGATCCAGATCTAGTCAGTAGTCTACTTGTTGAAGTTCTAAGGCTAACCTCTCTCGTAGTTTAAGGCATTAATTCCTAGGACAAAGAGCCTTTACCCGATACTCCTGGAACTGGAACAATTGGCATCTTGTCTTGATTGCCAGAAAATGAAAATCAGCTTCAAGAATCAGTTAATTCGAACAATACATGCTTGGGAGGTACAGCTTTGAATTTCAAACTATGTTATTGCAAAAAGTACCAAGCATAAGTTTATTCCCCCACCTCCTGTTCAACTGGGCTCGCTCGATATTAACGATGCAAATATTACCCTACACCTACTTTCAAATGCATGCGTTTCCATGAAGGAGCAGCAGAAAATGCACCTCTATCCCATTCTGTAGATTCTAACTAGTTGGGGAGAATGGACAGGAGAGGGGGTGCAGGCACCTGTTTTTAGGTTAAAAATACATAGATATAGATCTAGAAGAAAAATAGACATGTTTTGATGAATTGGTAAAAGATCTACCCATCTCTCCTCTTCCAGGCTTTCAGAATCAACAGCCTCACTTAGGTCTCCTTCGATAGGGATATAATATGTCATCCACACTCTGTTTTACGTAATTCCCCACTCTCCTCACGTTTCTGGCTACTCCTGATGCAACAAGGTTTGCATTTCTTGTAAACCTGCATTTTTCATCAAAGTCAGTCATTAACTAACTATATTTATTTGGTGTAATATACACCCTACTCTGTTTTCTATAACTATTTACTTACCTACTCAGGAAGTCATCCGCTGAGGGGTGTGCTGGTGATTTATGCGGTTGAGGCTGAGGAAATGTATGCTCATGACCATCTTCAAGAAAAGATTGCACCAAACTTTAGATGGATTATGAACGCTAAAGTACATAGGCAACAGAATCAATAATGTGGAAATCACAGTTAAAAGCCAAACTATATACAAAAGATCAGGTATCAGTCTTCCAATGATGACCTAGGAACATTAATTTTCTACGTTAAAGAATGGTCTTTTTTTTTTCAATTCTCTCAAATGATTGCATTAGTTAAGCACTAGTGTCATTTTATAAATTCTCCCAACAACAAATGGTTTATTCATAGATAGATTATCCGTTACATATCACTTATGTAGAGCATTAGGCATTGGAACTCAACTTACAACTAGCAGCTGTTCATAACACACATGCCACTATCATATTTGATAAAATTCTCGAACGGCCATACAACATTCAAGTCAACATGCCATGAAAGAATGCATAAACTACAAATATTTTGCTTACCTTCTCTACTATGAACATGGGCTGGAGCAGAAGCCTTATCAGAAGCAGCAACTCTTCTATCAACTAAAAGCTGCAGAAGATTTATCTTCCCAAATTATCAATAAGAAAAGGTATGTTAAAGGCATAAAAGAAACATCGATACTGCAAGACAGCCAGTGAGACAAACTTGTCCCTTGGCTAGAAATAAAGCATGCTCGTGTTAACTGCAGATACATGAGTATGTGTAACCTCTAGTTGAAATTTCAAACATGATATTATCCATCTATATCCAGAAACACAGAAATCCAAGCAAAAAATTGTTAGTCTAAAGTTACTATGAGGATGAAAATGATGTCAACCATAACAAATATTAAAATGGTTATTAATTATTACATTGAATCTTTTAAAAAAAAGGCTGATCAAGAAGGACAGTAAAGTAGAATTCCAAATGGTTGGAATGTTTCTAAGCAAAAATAGTTGAAGAGTTGGAATTATTTTATGTAAAAAATAAATCATTTGATCAAAATATTGATTCAATAAAAATAATAATCAGATACGCAAGTGTAAAAACAAAAATTGAACTTAAAGCACATGGATTCCAACCCAACAAATTTTACAACGAAGAGATTTTTCTTTCTAGCCCTTGCAAATTAGAAATGATTTCTTAAAGGAATTTGGATTCCAGTTATTTTCTAAATTTTGGAACCTATTCCTTAAAAAGGAAGAAGTCAAATGGCAGTGAGTAGGAAGAGATATAAGAGAACCGCATAAAATCATAAAATTTTGTGTAATCTTTTCAAGTAAGAAATATAAGAAAAACATAAGAGAATTAACTACATATATTGATTATCCATTCTAGTATTGTCCTTTAAATTTTTTAAGAGATTTGCGAACTAGATTGCTCGTGCTCAGGCTCAGGCACCTAGTTCTATGACAAGTTTAGTGGTATGGGGGACTTGTTCCCCTAAGTTTATTCGTGATGTAATGCTTGCTGATTATCATCAATAAGTTTTATGTTTATCTCAAGAAGAAAAAAGAAAACTCAAATATATTGATAGGGATGAATTCTATGAGAATGGAGTCTATCAATGAATAACTGAAAATCACAGTAAACGATAATTTTAAAAGAATAGAGTCTCTCAATAAATGAGTAGAATAACCATTTTAGTTGCAATAAACTTTCTTGCAAAACAGAATAGATGAGCGAAAAGTCTGAAAGAAATGTTGAAGGGTGTATGTATGCAAAGGATGCTAATCAACCTAACTTTCTCTGTTGGTGAAAATTGCAAGTATTGCAGTTATAAAATTTAAGCAAGAAAAAATTCATGGAAATCAAATGTTGAAATTATGAGTTTCATATCAAGTTAACGATCCAGACACGCTGATAAACGTAGTCATCATATATATGTAACATAGAGAAGGAAAATAAAAAGAGAGATAACCTCAAGGCCGACGCAAACAGGGAGTTGCGTTTTGGTGACATGATGCTCTTGATCAGTTGAAGGATGTTTATTATCATCATTGACATGGACAGAGTAACCAGCACAAGCATAGTAGAAATCCGTCAGAGTGCGGCCCTCCTGAGAAGCTTCAACCTCAGACTGCCCCACAATGTAGCTAGGAACTGGTATGGTTTTACAAAGATCCATATGACATGAACAAACATATTATTATTAACAGCTACCAATTCAACCAATCAGTCATACACAATAAATAAAAAGATTAAAGAATTAAGTGTAAGCGGGATAAAATTGGAGGAACAGGGAAGAAAAAAGGAAAGGAGCAGACCCTGAGGAAGAGAACGGGGGATACCGACGCAGCGGGGATTGATGCCGTTGGATTTGAGGGTTGATGAGTAATACAAATATCCTTTACATGATTTCCCCTTGATACCACCACCACCACCTCCTGCTCCGCCTACTCCGCCGCTTTCTGATTCTGTACCTTTACTCGTATCCATCGTAGCCTTCTATCTCTCCGTCTCACGCGTACTACTTGCTAGTTAGGGAGGATGATTCAGAAGCAGCAGCCCACCCGACGTCCCTAATTTTAGAACAAGCACGGACGCACTCACTTTTTCATTTTCCCTTTCTGCCCTTCTCTTCTCTTCTACTCTTCATTTAGTTTTTATTTTCTTCTTTCTTTAATTTTAAGTTGTAAGTGAAAGTGAAAAATGATATTTACGGATAAACATAAACTAGTCTAGTCTAGCTGTCTAGGTCTAGCAGCGTAATTCAGTAACTTCCAACCGAGAAACCACTGCAGACGCATATAATAGAGCTTTATGGACAGAAAAGGGTGGTTTCTTTCCAATTTTCCAACCTCAAAAGAGGACCAAGTGATAAGATGGATGAAATTAAGAGGTTGGGGGATAAAGCTACTGAGCATTAGTCGTCATAAATAATCTTATTCTCACTTTGTTACGCTATTATTATTAAAACAATATATATACACTACAGTGCAGCAAATGCTTTCAGTTGGAAGGTAAAAAAGAATAAAAGAAAACGGAATACAAGTCGTTAATCTTGAGAATGGAAAAGTTGGTCAAGTGAAATTGGAAAGTGGTTAGTGATGCTGTAAGAAGTTCATTCATCTACACAGATTTTGCATAAACTCTGTATTAGGACTTAGGAGGGGCCGGGAACGTCCTGAAAACAGGATAATAAGCATCCAGTTCAAGTCGCTCCAATATCCGCTGCGTAGCCCATAGGTACGAAGAATGTCCCTCGATAAGATCAGTAACCTCAACCTGTATAAAAACAGCTTTTCTTAATGGATGATCTCAATAAATCACAATTTTCCAAGAGGATCAAGCATTTTGCTTAAAGGGCGAGAATGAAATAAAGGAAACCCAAGTCCTTACGTTCTCAATTCCTGGAACATCGATAGGCTGAATTCCAGCTAGCCCTTGGGTAAGTAGACTGTTAATGGACACCAATCATTAGCAGAAATGGTAAATGAGCTTATTTTCAAAGACCAAACACTAATCCCCCGCTATGACCTTAAAATTTAGTATACATATTGGGAGCACAAGGTAAGGTAATTTCAAGAGGGTACAACAAAGGGGGGGGAAAAACACAATTGATCGTATGAAAAACTGTTGCTTTAATTAAGACATGGAAGGATATTGACCCCGATTGGGATCCCAAAAGTTAATGAATGTTACTATTCCAGTTTGTAGGCCACATACGAAATGCACTTGAAATTACTCCAGATCAGCGTAAATACCGCAACAGAATTCAGAGCATACCTTGCCCGAAAAGCTACTGCAAGAGTCCAATCACTTGAAGAGTAGGCGTTTATAAATCTTCCAGCCACCATCTGTGAAATGACAGAGGCATATAAGCATCTCCTAGAAGAAACATCAATAAAATACAAGCAGTCACGAAGAAACAAGAAAATGTTTTCACTGGATAACCACCAATACCTTTCTTACAGCTTCCCACTTCTCATCCTTAATGGGAATGGGTGCACCAAGAAGAACAACTCTTTCTACAATTTCAGCTGTTAAAATTCAGAAGAATAGTATAAAGACCAGTTTAGGACAGTTACAGCACCCTAAACCTAACTTCAAAAAGTATCACAGTTACCATGATGTTCAGTCTCAGCCAAAGTCTGGAGGCACTTAAAAATTACTCGAGCTCCAAGTGAAAAGCCCACTAATGTAACAGGCCTACAAGATTCACAAATCATGTTATAAATAACAGTGTGGCAATCGAATGACAACATTTATTTACCATATTATCGGTTATTTACCTGTTCCCTTGCAATCCTTTCAATAAAGCCTCAGCCAATAGCTTCCCTGCTTTGTCTGATCTGAAAAGGAAATGGAATAATAAGATCTAGTCGAGAACTCAAGGAATATATCGTAGTAGCTAGTTGCTATCACAGTATAGATCTAAATGTTTTCTAAAGGGAAATTAGGCTGCCCATGACGTTCAAAAATTGAAGTTGAATGCAATTGAAAGGCAACTCTTCCTATCTTCCCATATAATTATTCTGCTTGAAGCCAGCAGAGAAAAGCTAACCTGTCAACAGCAATCGTCCATTTGCTGTCAATAAAATCAGCAGCAGCAAGTATTGTGGCTGGCCATGCCAATGCTGTCAAAAGTGTGCTAAGCACTGTCATCATTGCGCCTTGCCTCATCAATTCATAAGCAATTCCTGCAGAAAAATTTTGTAATGTCAAAAACAGATAAAACTCCAATCCTCAAATCAAGTTTTTAGAAGAAAAACAGCCATCCCATCAGTTCCAAACCCCATTACTTGAAGTAAGCCAATCCTGAATTGCAGTGCTCACTGCAATTATGTTCTTGGATTCCCATTGCACCACATACCTAAAAATTATTAGTCAGCAAGATTATATATATTTAACTAAGTGTGCATATAATCTGAAGAATATATTTTCTGTTTTGCAACAAAAGAACCAGTAAAGAGCGAGAGAAGTAATTAAAGAAAGAAATGTCATCAGTAACATTGACAACGACACTTCTTTACATCCCTGTTACTTGCATCCACAGGCAATAAAGCAACAAATATTCTCTAGTTGTCAGAACAAAGCCAAGTTTGGCAAGCATGAATCAACTGTTCAACACAGATATATTAAGATGTGATTATTACAATCAATTTAATTTAATCATAGAAAGGGATTGATGAGAGTTATGATTGAGAGAAATCTCTTGACAACTTAACTGAAAGATGGTATAGGTCACTTTACCTCTCCAAATTGTCAATAATTCCTTCCCAAGGCCTTATAAAATCTTCCTCATCAAAGGCAAATCCTGAAACTGAAATTTCAACAGCTAACCGCTGGTGGAAAATTTCAATCAAAAATCACATCAAACTCTATGATTCCAACGGTAATTTGATACAAGCAAAAACTAATCCAAAAGTGTGTAAAGGGCACCACAAAAACTTACACCCTGGTTATGGTTTTCACCAATAGCTTTAAATTCAAATTCATCAACATTTCCAGTCCTCCTAGCCATTTTGGTCCCTGCAAGCCCAGCTCCAGCAGCTGGATTGAATAAAAGTATCAACAGAAAGATGTTAAATTAAGGGAGAAATCTTCTCTCACCTAATAATACGCTGGACCAAAAGCTGTTAAACTACCAAAATATAGTACACAAAAATAGAAGAAAAAAATGACCATATAGAATACATGACATGAAAGAGGTTCACTACACATATTTGACAGTATAACAGAAAAAGGACATGAAGATATTGATGACCAGAACTCTACTATTCAGCAATTTAATATATCTTCCTACAAGATCACCCAATGCGTCCAAATTGTTCTATTCATCAACCAAAACAACAGTTGGGTTGTGCAATCATCAAGAAGTCAACAAATAATTACAGAAACTAGATTAAACATCAACTTCTGTTTATGATGCTACAATGACATTCTTGATGAAGAGAAATGCCTAAGTTTTGCATGTCTTATCATGCATAACCGACACAAGATGTTCAGATCAGTCAAATTTTCCCTTAGGCTGTAATTAAATGAAGATAAGCAGAACCAGGGTAAATGTCTCAAGAGGTCTTCTCCTAGTCCTTATATATCTAAATCTAATCTAATCACTCAAGATAGAAACATTCTTAATGTTGCTAATCACACACCTCCAAATGAAGCAGCAACAGCAACAGAACCAGCAACAGTTCCTGCAACACTTGCAACAGCTGCAAATCCAGTAGCTCCAATCACAGGGATAAGAGTGCCCAAAGTTGGAGCTAGAGCACTAAATCCTGCAGCAATTGCTGGGGCAGCCAATCCTGCCATATGTGAAATGAAAACTGATTCAGTCAAGAAAATTTAACTAATGAGAAACGATTTAAAGTTGAATACAAATAGAATTAATCCCAGGGGAAAGAAAGAACACTTAAGGGGCTTATACCACCAGTAATAGCCATTAAAGTTCCCCCAGTTATTGCAGCTGCACCAATGATACCACCCCGTTTCCATTTTGCCCATTTACTTTCAGATGATCTGCTTTCTTCTTCTTTTGCTTCTTCCTGTTTGGCTACAGCCATTGCAGAGCAAGCAACCATAGTCTCAATGGCATCCTGCAATGAAAGATTTTCCTCAGCCTAAGAATACATGCACATGTAAAATTGGGCTTGACAATCTATAATTCGTTGAGTGCTAGATTGTTAGCAAATCTTAGTATGTACCAATCATTCTGATTCTCCTTTTTTCCTTCTCTTTCTTTTTTTTCATTTTCCTTACAAGTAAATCCTTTATATCAAAAACACAGTAAGGTCCAACACCTATGCGCTTACGACCTAACTATTAATTGCACCATGTACAAAGTCCAGCAAAATATTCTACGGAATGCTATTTACTCAAAATGCTCAAGTCAGATTACAAACATAATCTTGAAAATATAACAAAGAATAGTGAAGTTTTGAAATGTCTGTTGAAAAATGAATTGTACGAGTTCACAGACCATTTTTATAGACTTGATGTCAAACCAAGTTGCCAATAATCTCAGAGCCACTCGATGCCGGGCATCATAGCCTTTCCTACGGCGAGTACATTTTTTACTATCCTCACGCCTGTCAGCTAAACAAGCAGAAAGAAGCTCATACAGAACTGTCACTTTTCTTTCATAACTTAGCATTCTTTCCTCTTCCATTGGCTTCTCATCAACTGCCACACATGATCTGACAGTTGTGTCAACTATGTCAACGAGGTTACCCTCTCTCTCTGCTGCAGTCTCCATTGACTGATTAGTTAATATAGGATTTGATTGAGCATCCCCCGACGACAACTTTTCACGGCATTTATCTTCATACTCTTGTTGCTTATCCTTCTTTAACTTGGAAGATGCATAACTTTTTCGCATGCTCTTTTCCATAGCATCAACACCTTTCGATAATGCGATTTCTTTATCCAAATTTTCAGAAGAATTATCATCCCTCTCTTCTGAAAGCAGCCTCATGAACTAGCAGTAGTTCAATTGAAAAGAAGAAAGAAAATCAGGTATAAGAAACCTATATTTCAAAATAAATTAAAAGAGCGTACCGCTCCAACATGATGATTAGCCGGTGAAGAACCAGCTGTCTCCTCAAGACCGAGCCACGCAGCTCGATCAATATCCAGAAACCTATTCAAGAGAAATTCAACAACAATCGTGAACAAAATTTCAACAGACCAGTATCAGCTCATCTCATAGCAACTAAAGGGCCACGCAATACGATCAATGCCCAGAAATCTATTCAAGAGAAATTCAACAATAATCGTGGACAAAATTTCGACAGACCATTATCAGCTCATCCCCTAGCAACTAAACTTCTCTCCTAAATTCTACTAAACTTAACCATTAAAGCCATAAACTATCGCCAAACCAAAATTTCGCTAGACAAAGCCATACAGCGAAGAGAAATTGCATGATCCCTGTAGAATATAAAAGAGACAGCAAGAGAGAGAAACGAGGAGGACCTGAATACGGGTCGGAGCAAGGACGAGTGTTCGTGGACCCAAAGCTCAGGGTCCTCGGAGACCGAGTCAGAGCTACTACTGCTGCTATTACTGGTTCTTTCTCTCTCCGGAGACTCATATTCCGGTGAGGAGCCGAGCGGGCGGGTCTGATGACTCTGAGCTTGATGGATAGCGATCGCGAACAATGCTCCGGCGGCGTATCTCTGCGACGGCGACAGGAATGACGTCTGGGTGGCCATGATCGATGAATATAAACTTTTCTTTTTTCCCTGAAAATGGTATTTTAAAGAGTTGGCGAGCATTCAGACAGACATCACGTCGACGAATCTCGGTAACGCCCCCGACTACAGAATTGTACGGGGATATCGGCACTTTATACGACGTCGTGTGCTCTGAAGAAATGGTTAAACGTGTCGCTTTCACTCTCATGGCGCCTCGAGAATTGAATTTGGTCAATTCGCTTCGAAATATTCCATTTTTTAGTTTAATAGAATTTCCATTAAATGAATAAACAATACTGTAATAAAATAGATGAATAGTTTAGTTTCTTTTGAATTCACAGCTTAGGTATCAATTTAAATCAGAAATGGTTCACCTCGGACGTTAAATGAGGGATATGTGCATTTACTACCTACCAAGTCAGCAAATCCTAACATCACGGAGGGTTGGAATAGGCCAAGGCTAAGTGCCCCCCAATATTAACTACAAGTATTAATACAATATATATTAGAGGACTATTATATATTGATTTTATATAGATTCCCCTTCTATTCCTCTTTTAAATTACACTAGAGGACAGGACGGTGAATTTGAATGAGCCTCAAACTGCAACAATGCAGCTGTTATAACAAATATGTGTGAGTGGTGACTTTTTCAGTGCTTTTACAGGTAAGTTAAATTGAAATCAAGGGCAAAATTTCCCCATACAAATGATGAATGATTACAGAATGACATGACATGCACCCAAAGAAAGATGGTTACGGATGCCAATAACTACATGACTCTCCCTTCCTGCAGAACCCGCTCTCATGGAACTTGCATATTCGCTGCCCTTTGGGTGGAGACCTGAAAGAAACACCGCTGGTAAATGGCTGCCTGTTCCACCAACCGTAAGACCTCTCTCTCCCGTAACTTGAACCCCTTCCTTGATAATTACGATGGTCCCTTGTGCCTCCATATCTATCCCCACCACACCGGGGTTGGTTTCCCCATCCACCGGAATTCCCTGTAGAACTGGCTGCATTAGCGCTAGCATGCCCAGCTCCCCAATCCATGTTCTTACCTCCTAGACAAATTCCCATGGCGTTATTACTCCTAGTATCTTCATTAGGTGATGCAGAATTTTGGACATCAGACCTTGCTTCCCACTGACTGACAGTGAAGAGAGCGGAAGGATGCATATCTGAAACTTTGTCCCCTTCGCTAACGCTTGATGATGGAGGAGGCTGTATTTCTGTTCCAGTATCCAATTTCTTAACCGGAACATGACCACTTGAAGATTGTCCACTGCGGTTCTTCTGAGGAACAATTGTTTCCGCCTGCAACATCCGTCCCGCTTCATCACATAAACTTGACTCTGATGGCTTTTGAGACATTTCAAGAGGTTTATCTGTTACAGTTGACTGGGAAGGCACGTTTGCTACTCGATGCAGTTCATCTACCAAAGATGAGGACGTTTCAGATGCACAAATTGGTTCACCAATCACAATGGACCGAGCAGGCACACGAGATGCATTATGTGGATGTGGTTGACCAGTTGCCATCAATTTAGATGGCACTTGAGATACCTTAATTGGTTCATCTGTTACAGTGGTATGTGAAGGCATGTCAAATAACCTGAGCCTGAGTGGATCGTCATTTGCAGTAATCTGAGAAGACATCTGAATATCTCCAGTGGAGCTAAATGCATCACTCTTTCCTGGATCAAGGGCTGGGCTAAACCCTTCAACAGGACTAAAGCAATCATCATCAGAATCTTGTGTCAGTTCCGCACATCTCATTTTTGAAGTAGGGGACTGCAAGCCACCAAGAGACTCCATTGCCTCAACTTCAGCCAAGAGATCTGAAACAGATTCATCAACTAGAGAGAACTCATTGGATTCTGGAACTGGCTGCCAACCAGATGAATCAACTGCTAGGCTGGCTGAGGAAGAATGAGTGAAATGGTCAATTCCTGATGTTGATGTTGCAGCATGATTATTGGCACCTTCAATTGGTTTCAATGAAGATGCACTTGCAAGATTTGAATCCCAATCTTCAACAGGAGTTTTGATAGGAGCAGAAGAATAACCACTCCATTCACCAGCTACTTCAGGAAGCTGAGCTCCACCAGTCACTAAACTGGAAGTAGTGCTCCAACTGGGACCTGATTCCAGGACTGGAGCATTTGATGCAATGGACTGTTTACCCTCAGCAGTCTGCTCTTCTAAATTTGGATGGCTTTGTTTTGGTGTGGGACTGGGCAAATCAGATAAGTCAATTTCCTGATTCTGCTTGGATTTTCCATTAGGCTTGGAACTGGAATCCCATCTGCTTGAAGAATCGTCTTTTGGGGAAGGTCTCCAGTTACGTCCAGAAGATTGGCTTGAATGACCCTCACTATCAGCTTGCTTCTCATTGCTTTCCCAAGTACTAGTTTGACCCTCACTGCTCTTGTGTGAATTATCATTTAGATTACAGACCCGAGAACAATTTTCATTTCCATGACCCTCTACATGACAGGCAGGAGTTTCTGGAAGCTTCACAGAAGAAGATGATGAGAAGAATGAACTGCACACTTGGGCCTGATCGGCAGAAGTGCTAACACCTCTCTTCAGGTCCCAGCCCTGTACTGACATTTGAGCCTGTCTATCATCACCCATGGCAAAACTCATAGCTGTAGTCCTACTAGAAGAAAGAGAAGGCCATTCATCACTCCTCATAAGTTTATTACCTTTACACTGGACACTTCCATCATTTTCCAGAGTCTTCATGCCGGGATCAGAATTATTGTTGTCTACCAAAGTAGCAAAACTGTTTCGACCCAAACACTGTTCCCACTTTTTATTAGTGTCATCCATAGCAGCTGCAACTCCGTGTGGCAATAAAAACTTGTCCTGTGGCAACTGGGATTGTTCATGGAACTGTCCAATCAATGCATCAGTCAGAAGAATGGCATCATCCTGCTTCTCATTTATCCTCCAGACTCTCAGATCAGAGGGGAAATGGCCACTTGTACTCCATTTGCGCAACTGCATCATAGGAAATGGTCCTTGAATTTTTCCAGTAGGATCCTGATAGTGCCACAGTTTGTTCGTCTCAGAATCATTAATTGACAGCTCTCTCACAGTAAGTCGTGGTGGCACAACTGCTGTTGCAGACCCTGAAGATTGATCAGCTCTAATGACTGTATGGCTACTCGAATAGCCAGTACGTGAATCACCAGGAGCAATTTGATTGTTAGGCAAATTCTGACTTTTGTTCAGAGCTTCTCCTCCCTGACTTGGTATGGAGTTATTCACTTTCTCATGAACCTGAGTGGTACCATCTCTATCCTCATAAACCGCTGTGCATATATCCCGGGTCTGACAAGTAGCAGCTAAATTTCTTTGTTCCATGATTCCAACCTCACTCAACACATCAAGTGCTCCCAGGGAAGAATTAATATCCAATCCCTTCTTATTGTTATCTCCATTTCTTGATCTTGAACATTTACCTGCACAACACAGTAATTTTTTACCAATAAAACTTTCCCAAGCTAAAACTTGAAACACAAATACTGGGATAAATTTCGTGTATTGACAAGTCATTGGTAAGAACCTTGTTTCATCCCATTTGCTTCTCCATCTTCTCCGGATTCATAACTTGGCTCCAGGCGCTGATCAGGATGTACAATAGGAATCTCAAGCAGCCGGCGGTTGCGCTCCTTGGGTGACTTTAGAATCTCCAATTTCTCTACACATTCTCTAAGCGTGGAGGCACAGTCAAGGAACACCGCAATATGCAAGGAACAACAATTTGCTAGCTACGTAGGAAATATTAAGATGGCAAATTGCATCGATTAAAACAGCTTCCTCAGTGGTTAATGCAAATAGCATATCCAATGGTCTATTCATTGCGAGAAAGAGACTTTTAACACCCATAGTCATGGTTGAAGCAGAAGTGAGAATAACAAGCACCTTTTTGCCCAATACATGTAAGCAATCAGAAACCGTTTGTAGTTCATAGAGCAACACAAAACTGTTGGAAGTGTTAGAGAACTGAGACTAATTCTTACAAACACAAAAATCTCCAAATTCATGGATGAATAAACTGAGATTTAAGTGCTCTAGTCACCATATTTAAAGAATACTATAGCACATTTAGATGAAAGATACACCAAGGTGGATCTTCATTATAATTTTCCTAAAGATAATGGACCTTGCTGTAAACCAATATAACTCAATAAGACATTCTAAAACTCGGGGTAGAGATCAAACAACAGATAGGAGCAGAACAATCTCATACATAAAAGGATATTCTTTCCTGCGCCCTTTTTCATTAGCTCGATCCCTGAGATGATTAAGCCGCAAAATCTCTGCTTCCAGGCCCTGATTCATTAAGAGAAGGAGAACTCAGAAGAGAACAGCAAGTAAAATTATAGCACTATAAAGCTAAAAATTAAACTGATAACAGTAATTAGTCGACCACGTGAAAACTTGAAATCCATCACCATACTCCCAAGCATATAATGATAGACCCAGGAACTCATAAATAAATTTACATATATAGTAAATATATATAGAGACGTGTTCTGTTATTTGGGGGGGGGGCGCTGACAACCTCATGCTTGGTTGTCAGCCAACCGAATCTGTTAGAAATAACAGATTCTTAGTATAAATAAGGAATAGACGAGGAGAGGAGGATATTGAGTATACTGTTGAGTGTGAGTGAGCCATAGGCGGGAGGTCACTGGTCCTCGAAACCAATTATTGTTTGTATTCCTATACGGGATTCTATAGCAAAATACATATTTTCTTTAATTGTTTTCTGGATTCTATCACTAGTATCAGAGCATAGATCCTACAATGGCTAATAAGAAGGGAGATAATCGGATAGATGGGCTTGAGAAGGAACTCGAAAACTTACGTGACGATTTCCAGAAGAATTTCGAGCTGATGAGGGAAGAGCGTCGACTGGAGAAAGAAGAAATGCAGCGAAACTGGGAGCGGTCTCAGTTGGAGATGAAGGAGCTGCGAAAGATAATGACAATGCTGGTAAGTCACAGAGACGCTGACAAGAGTGGAGAGTCCTTGGGCAACACGAGTATGGAGGCAGACCTACATGGGGACAAGGGGAAGGGCCCGATGGAACAGGCCTGGAAGGTTGGGCCAGTCGTAGGGGTCGAACAAGCCCAAGGAGTCCGGCGATACCCTCCAGAGGTCATTGATCGGAATGTGTCTTCACAGGAGTATGGGTGGCCTAAGGCAGCTTCCCAGGAACAGCCGCATGGTTGGGTGCCGCAAGGGAGAGACCGAAGGGGACCACCGGAGGGAGTAGAGCGAGAACATGGGCCACTGGGAGAAGGATGGAGGGACCTGACCGACGAACAGCCACCCGGGTTCGGACGACAGGGGGATCCTTGACGTGACTGCCGCGCAAGGGGGGTGGAGATGCCGGTGTTCGACGACGAAGACCCCGATGGGTGGATCTATCGAGTAGAACGCTTCTTTTCGGTGGGACACTTTCATGAGAGGGAGAAGATGGAACTGATGTCGTTGAGCATGGAGAAAAAGGCGCTGGCATGGTTTCGATGGGTGGAGGGCCGACGGCTAATCCGAACATGGGAGGAGTGTAAGGGTCTGCTGGTGGAGAAGTTTCGGCCCGTACAGGAGGGAACCCCGTGTCAACGCCTACTGGCCATCAAACAGACAGGTACTGTAGACGAATATATTTGTCGGTTTGAGGAATTAGCAGTGCCATTGTCTGAGTTACCCGATGAGGTATTAGAGAGCTCCTTCTTGAATGGTCTGTCGAGAT
>JANJEY010000236.1:16651632-16666101 GCA_024703695.1 Erythroxylum cataractarum
ATTGAGAAAGTTTGTATTAAAAGAAGTGGGAGGTCAGTTAAGAGAGCATGTTTCGGGTATGAACTCCTTTAGTTTTTATTGATATCTTGAGTTATAGAACTCGGATTGAAGAAATTATTTTCTTAATTTAAACATGAGTCAGAAAAGTATGATGTACAAGGGAGATCAATATGCAATTAGGGTTAAGATAAATGAACCCTACAAGACAAAATGATTAAGTTTCATATTTTCACGGCAAGAATAGTCGGAGTCCGGCCTCCGGGTCGAGTTCCGACATGGTCGACACAGGGAATGAGAGCCGGAGACACTCGCCGGACTTTGGGGGCCAGGCAGAACAAACACCCGAGTACGGGTGGAACCATACGACCCAACCGGAGCCATTCCGGGGCTGGGCGCGCCAGAAAGGGGGTCGATGCGGGCCGGTAGTGGGTGGAGGACGTGAACCCGAACCTCCGAGAGAAGATTGGAGAAGCTATATGGAGGAGCCACCGCCGGGATTTGCGCGACAGGGAGAACCCCGAAGGGATTGTCGAACTCGACAGGTGGAGATGCCAGTGTTTGATGGCGAGGATCCGGATGGGTGGATTTATAGGGTGGAGCGATTTTTCTCGGTGGGAAGGTTTAACGAAAGAGAGAAAATGGAGCTGGTCTCCCTCAGCATGGATAAGAGGGCGCTGGCTTGGTTTAGATGGGTGGAAGGCCGTAGACCGATCAGATCGTGGGAAGAGTGTAAGGGGCTACTGGTGGAAAAATTCCGACCCATACAGGAGGGAACTTTGTGCCAACGTCTGTTGGCCTCCAAACAGACGGGAACGGTAGATGAATATATTGGTAGGTTTGAAGAGTTAGCTGCTCCCTTACCAGACTTACCCGATGAGGTTCTGGAGAGTGCATTTTTAAATGGGCTGTCAAAGGAAATTCGAGTGGAGCTCTTAATTGCTAATCCTAGGAGCTTGGCACGAATGATGTCGATAGCACAACAGATTGAGGAAAAGAATAAAATACTGGGGCGAAACAAAGTCATGGGGGGTAATAGGATGCTCGGCTATGATGGGTCCCAAAAGTGGGATACAGCTGTGGATCATGATAACATAGGAACTACACCTGGAAAGGCTACTGCCACCGACAAAGGGGATGGACAATCTAAACGTCTTACTTTTAGTGAGCTGCAAGATAAGAGGAGACGGGGACTTTGTTTCAAATGTGATGAGAAATTTAACCCAGGCCACCAATGCAAAAAGGTAGAGCTCCAGGTGGTGGCAGTCATGGACGAAGAAACAGAATAGGAGGAGTTGGAGGAAGAGGAGAACCGCATATGAAGACATGAAAGCTAGAATTTCCGACTTCACCTTGAGGACAAGGTGAAACTGAAGGGGGAGTATTGATAGAACCGGTACAACTCATAAATAAATTTGCATATATAATAAATATATATATATATATATATATATATATACGTACATGATGTTAGTTACGGGAGGGAGGCTGACAACCATATAATTGGTTGTCAGCAACCGAATCTGTTATTCCTAACAGATTCCAGTATAAATAAGCATTAGACGAGGAGAGTAAGGCATTGAGTATACTGTTGAGTGTGAGTGAGCCATAGGCGGGAGGTTACTGGTCCTCGAAACCAGTTATTGTTTGTATTCCTATACGGGATTCTATAGCAAAATACATATTTTCTTTAATTGTTTTCTGGATTCTATCATATAAGTGCACAGAAATAGTCAGGAGATGAACTCACATCATTAGTCTTGACAGCCTGAAGAACCATTGCCTTCTGCTGAATCTCACCCTAAAGCCAAATAACAACTCCTCTGAGCAAGAAAACGCATAACCATACTACGGAATAGAATTTAGCATACCAGAGACACTCACCACTTTTAGCCGTTTAATGAGACCACACTTTATACTTTGGCACAGGCGTTTGCACTCATCCTGAAAACAGGTTTATAAAATCATGAGCGAGAGTTTACTCGTACGTTCAATTTGAAAAGGTTGATATAACAAATAGTAAGATAATCTGCTATAGCTCAAAATGTGAGACTATATGATAATACAAGGTGGTTAGGACAATGCATGTTGTCACCTAACACAATACAACGTGTGAAAGACAAGTAAATATGAAAATACAGCAGGAAACACCAACACAGGAATGCAAATGCAATATCATCACTGAAGGTAAAACATCTTTCAACGATTATTAGTAGGGGCCACAAAGGCATAATTATGCAAGTAAAATTAACTTTAAATACAAAATATCTAATTATTATCCCGATAGAATTAATTACATGAAAAAGATTCATGGCAGCAGAAAGCCAATCTTTTATCCCTTTACTTAGTGAGCCACGGTAAGACAAAGCATCCAATCATCAAGTCTAAGATCAAGTGAATCTTCCAAATATAACTTTTGGGATCCCAAAAAGACACCAACATGGATACGCATCACAAATTCACTATACTAAAACATGAGGTAAGGTTAAATTGAGTAATCCTTATTCTTCAATTCTTAGTTAGACTGAGAGGTCATAGAAGTAAGCGTAAGGCATTCAAGTAAAAATCCTACCACACAGAAGTTTCAAGCAACAGTAAATAATACCCAGAACACAAAAGAACACAAGATAAAGCCACCCAGTACATCGCATTGAGAAATAATTAAAAATTTTAAACACTTTTCCTCAAACAGTAAGAAGTTCATGACACAGGAAAGTGAATATCAGAAGTATTAACACAAAAACAAGTATCCAACGATATTTTGTCCACCTCTGAGAACTCCTGGTTTGAAATGCCATCAATTGAGATAATCTCTTTTTTATCCAAATTTAATATTTCAAGCATGATATTTGTTGTTCTTGTGCCAACTAGGTATGATTCAGTCACCGTACTAGTACCTGTGCAGAGAAAAACAGAAATGTTTCAGTTTCATCAATTTATGGTACACAATATGCTGTTCAAAGAAAATAGCAGTATTCTGTTTCCATTTTGTTGAACGATAAAGGTAGCAGTTAAGGCAATATACCAATGACTTGCACAAGCCTGTATATATCTTGCTTTTGGTCTCCACAAGAAATCCGGATTCTGACAAATGATCCAGAAACCTTTTCACGGAATTTCTCAGCATCATCCAACAAGTTCTCCACTAAATCCCGCTTTAAGTACAACAAGCCAATGTTGTGAACATCAATAGCTGCGTAATCATTGAGATTATAATTTGCCACAGGTCCACGCTCATCTGTCTTCCTGCGTGTTTTACGCCTTTTTGCATTACCCGTCATCAACTGATTATCATAATTATTACTAAACTTCTGACTACTGACAACATCAGCAGCTCCTACTCTAACAATGTTATTAGCGGGGGATTTTTCCTCTAAAAAGAAATGATATTCAAGAAGCTTCAGCATTTCAAAATGACCCACACGTGATTTTCCAAAAAGGCTCATAAGCCTTGAATCGCATAAAATATGTGACTTTTGGCGAGGGTCACGAAGATTGTTTCTTTTTACGTATTCTAGAAGAAGAGCTTGGACTTCAAATTGAGATAGCATTGATATATCTCCATTTTTCATATGCGAAACAAATTCTAGAAGCTCCTTTGTAGCCCATGTTGTGCCTTGAGGTAAAGGCGTAATTTCTTCAATGCCAAAACTCCCCTCATTGGGAACATTTGGCTTGACACTAGTTTTCCTCCTCTTAGACTGGTCCTCTGGCTTTCCCCAGCATTTATCTATACATGAAGCTTTATCATCATTAACAAGAAAAGAGTGACCTGACAATTCCACGTTAGGACTCATAGTAGCAGCTCCCTTCCACGAATTTTTCACTTTTGGTAACTCATCACCTCTCCAGGGGTTTTTAGCTTTACTTAGCTCATCCAAAGTTAAAGATAGCTTTGTTTTCAAGTAAATCCAGTAAACCTTGAAAAGATACTCCCAACTAGTTTGGTCATCAAAATCCACTTCAACCTGTGCAAGTTACATGGAAGAAGGAAACATATAAAATTGCAGTATGCTAATGGCTAATTACTAAAAGGTTGACGTTGCTATAGAGAGGTGGGATGAAGTTTTAAAAGAGAAAGTAATCTTGCATCAATATGTGATAAAAGACAGCTAGTTCAAAGATACTCTAATAAAATCAAGAAGAGCTAGGTCAAAATAGGATATTACAGATTTTCCCTGTTGTTGGATCATGCATGCCCTTTCAGATCTGAGCCATGAAGATTGGTTTAGTATAATGAAGAGATATGATTTAGCATACCGTTTCCTTATTCCCCATAGCAATATTTTCTATAAGCATTATAGTTCTCATGCACGTCCCACAAAATCCTTTATTTCCTCTTACACACACGTAATCTGCGCCTTTGGTGCATCCTTTGCACAATGAGTATGTACAGGTATAACACATATAAAGAGAAGCCTTTTGACAACTGCTACATATATGCCAACCTGAAAACACGACATATTTTGCATGAGAATTAGATTAAATTACACCAATACAACTAGGTCTTAACTAACAAACACGTGTAAGTCAATATGTAGAGACAAAAAGTGAACCCAACACTTTGGAAATACAACATTCTACGGGAAAAGAAAGAGAATGTATCAGAATGAATTAACCCACCAGTCATTATTTGGAAAATCTTAAATCCTTTGCACTACACACATCAAATGACTTGTGAGGAAACTGTATTTGCATTTAGAACTAATACATCAGCAATCCCTATAAATATATCCAACTACATAACTTCAACTCAAGGTGAACCATAGGACAAGAGACATGGAATAATGCCAAAAAGAAGCTCATGCAAAATATGATCTACTGAAACATACCGCAATTCCACTTAGCTTTTGATCGAAAGAAGGCTTCGTCCCTCTTGATACATGATGGATGATAAGCCTTAGGGCAGCCCCTGCCATATATCAATCCAAGTGAATTAACCAACCAAGGAGTGCACAATATCATGAAACAAACACGCTATCAGAAATGAGTAAAGGTAAATCTAAAGCCTCTGTTTGTTGTCAAGAACTTCCCAAATAGAAGTCAACGACGTTCAGCTTATCGAAATTTCCACATTCAACCACAAAAGTAATAAGAGCTTGAGTTTTGAAAAAGAAAATTGCACTTCATCTAACTTCGAATTTCGGCGGCTGCAATCCAAATTTTCTTAGCAGCCAAACAGAGAAGTCAAAAGAACCAACTCACCGGCGATCACATAGCACGAGGCTGCCACCATCGAAACAAATAAAGCAAACATCCTCTTCATCCTTCTTCCTCTTCTCCGCCGGAGAAGGATGCGGCCGCTGCACAGTGCTGTTTCCCATAGCACGCGGCGGCCGTCCACGCCTCCGCTTAACACAAGCACCCATCCCGGCAGCAACTCCAGTCTCAATTCCGACGATTGAATCCACCCCCTTCGCCGCCACAGGAACCATCTCGGAAGCTCCAAAGAGCTGCGAATCGTCCATTTCCGGTAGCCTTTCGCATTGATCAACGCCACCAGAAATCCCCGGCCTCTGCGCTGAGCTCTCAATACAAGGCCTGTAGTCGCGTTCCCGTTCCGTCTCCAGCTTTGCTTTCTCCAGAAGTCCGATTAAATCCAAACAAATTGTATATAAAAAAAAAAGGCAAAGATCAAACAACAAAAAGAAAATCGAGTAAAGTTTGAGTTTAGGACAAAAAAGAAAAACCCTAGGTTCTGACTTTAGGAAATTGGAGGTAGACTGGTCTCCCTGGCGAAGCTGGTTGTTTGCACATGGACATGGACTGAGGATAGATGAGACAATTCATTTTTCTCTTCTTTAATTTTCACTTACTTTTTCATTTCTTGCGTATGCGTGTGTACGCTATGCGGGGGGTCCAAGTCCAACCCAGGAGAAGAGGACAGTTGGGATTTTTGATGACTACCCACTAGTACTACTCTCTCAATATTACGACCACTAATCTACTGCTCCCTCCCTCCGGCTCCCCCCACTTGCCATGAGAAACATTTTTTACAGAGAGAGACGATAGAAAGAAGCGTCAAACGCGGCGCTTTGATTCTACGAGTGAAACACGCTGTGTTGTGTTGTTGGCGTGACTTGTGTTAGTGTTGTGTTGTTGGCGTGACTTGTGTTAGTGTTGTGTTGTGTGCACCATGTGGCTGGCTGTGGCTGGCTGGCTGGCTGGCTGGCTGGCTGTCTAGTGGATTCCACGAATAGTAAATCTTCACTTTTCTCAAATGCCTAAAGCATGACCCATCTTTCTGTACTTTTTGGATCGGGGTTGAGTTGTTTCTTTTGATCGGGCGTGTAAATGTAAGATCCGCTTTTTGACTCCTCCTTTAACTCTCCCTTGTCTGCGTTCGGCATTAATTCAATCATTACTTTTCTGCTTCTTCTCTCAGATAATATTTTTTCTTTAACATTGATTGGGCATTTTATTATAACCCCCAACAAACTACAGGTTAGTTATTTTTTTTAAATTTGTCGAATTATGTTATTTATTTTCTCCTTTGATCTTAATAAAGATTGTTTTATTTGTTATGATTTTAGATTAATGGTGTCAAGTGTTAAATAAAAGTGTAGATTTATTTGTACTCATACTTCTTTCATTAATAAATTTCAATGTTTTAAAAATTAAATTAAACCGACTGATTTGATAGAAAATAGTATGACTCGACCAATTGTCCGATTCGGTTTTATTCAATAATTTCTTAATATAAAAATTGTTCGGTTTATTGGAGTACCTTAATGAATCAGTCGAGATTTATCAAAATACAGATATACCTAAAGCTTAAATTTCAAATTTATTTTTAACTTTCTCGTCGGCTCTTCACCGTCTTCTCTTCACCGTATCTCCCCGACTCTATAGACGCGTGTAAGTAAATATGATACTTATGAGTAATTAAAAAGATGCAGAAATCGAGTCATGTTGATTCTCCTTGAATTAGGGATATCAAATTTGATTCAGGTTGATCGAGCCATAAATGAGTCCAGGCTACTCCCTACCTTGGGCAGGTACTATCCCCGTGTATGGTTACTGACCCCGTGATTGGAGACAATTGACAAAACAAAATAATCCTATCCCCCTCACATGTTTAGTTAATGTCTTAGACTTTTTGTCATCTGCCTCTAAAAGACAGGGACCAGTTAATCTTGTCTCTTCCTAAACCGAAAGGCAAAGATGTCGTGTCCCTGTCTCCAGCTGAAAGAAACAAACTCTCTGCCAAATTACCTCGCTCCTCTAATTTTTCTTCCTTCGTTATCTCTCGCACGTCCTCCTTCCCATCTTCCAAACAACCTCCTCTCTCGCACTCTGGGCTTTCTCTCCATGCTTCGTTGTCGCACGGTGGGCAAGTCTCTCGCACGCAAGGAGTCTTCTTCCACTGGTAAGCTTTTCTTATTTGCTGGAACAATGTGCCTGCCTCCAAAGGACTTCATTTCTGTGGTGGCGTAAATTTGGTCCACCTGGTATTGTGCTTTAATTTTTTTTCTAGTCTGGAGTCAAAAATGGAGGAAGAATCTGTGAAATAGAGACCTTCGGAGTGTTGGTTGTTTGTATATGTGGATTTATAGACTGTGGAGAGCGTCGGCCATTACTAAGGTTTGCAAATCTTCAATAGGATCATTTACCTCCTCATCTTGTTGGGTCTTCGGTTAATTTCTGAGATATACCACAATGTTTCTGATGTCTTTTTTTGTTGTACATTTTTCTGGATTTTGGATCATTCCCACATTTGCTTTGCAAACTTTTAACTTGTTTATTTGTTTCTGTGTACTAATCATGGGTTGTTGTTGATCGGGGATAGGTTTCATTGCTTTGCTGGTTGTATCCAAGTGCTGCTACTATTTCTTTTGACAGGTATGTATGTTGTTCTGAATTGAATTTCCATTATGCTATGTTGTTTCTAATTGTTTGCGTTTTGTAAAGTGTATATTGAATCTGAATTGTTTGTGAATTAGATTATGCCTTGTGTTGGGCGAAGTATATATGTTTGTGTTGTGTAAAGTATATATTGAATGTGATTGTTTCAGAATTGAATTATGCCTTGTGTTGTGTGAAGTATATATGTTTATGTTGTGTTAATCGTGTTGTTCCAAGCAGTAGGTACTGATTTTATCTTTGAAATTCACTTTAAAGATGTTGAAGATACATATATACTTCACTGAATTGCTTTTGTTAGTTATTACATAATGATTTATGGAAGTAATTCACTTTAAAGGGAGAATATGCACTAATGTGTTAGGGGTATGTGATAAGGACTTAAACTTTGTTTATGTTCTAGCTGGATGGGAGAGTTCAACATCTAATTCTAGGGTTTTACATTATGCTGTTACTAGGCGTAATGGACTTTAAGTTCCAATTGGTATGTAAGATAACAATTACCAGACATTTGCTATTTTTTGGAAATGTTTGATTACAATTACAATAGTAATAGTGTCATTTGTTTATAGGAAATTACTACTTAGTAGATGCTGGCTATACCAATACCCCTGGCTTTCTTGCACCTTATAGAGGCACAAGATATCATATTCAAGAGTGGGCAAGAGATGGAAGGGCACCTAGGAACCCATAGGAGCTTTTTAATAAGAGGCATTCATCTGCAAGAAATGTCATTGAGCGTGCATTTGGTCTGTTGAAAAAAAGATGGAAAATCTTCAGAAATCCATCGTTTTATGCAGCAGCCACACATGTTCACATAATTCTTACATGCTGCCTGATGCACAACTTTATTAGGCTGCATATGACTTCTAATCCTGCAGAGCTCACTCCTCTTGAAGATGAGGTTCAGCTAATTGAGGAAGATGTATCCTTGCCCCAAATGGTTGATCGTGTTGTCACAACTAATGAATAGAGTAAATGGAGAGAGGATTTAGCTCAGAACATGTTTGAGGAATGGAGAAGCAACCATTAATTGTGTACTTTGCTTTACTTTATGTGATGTTTATTGAATTGGAGATTTGTAATGATATGGGTCCTAAACTGTGTACTTTGTTTGTTTAATTGAGTAAATCAACTGTTGTGCTTACTTCCTATTCTATCCAACTTCATGTTTAACGTTTTAACTTCATTACATGTTTCCTTTAATCCAATATTATATCCGTAATTTGAATAAATGTTTCAATGTATGTTGCTTAATCATTTATGGAAATGGAATGTTTTGGGAATGACATTGCATAGTTTAGGTGCAATGTCAAGGATTTGGACTGAGGTTGAAACAGAGGCATTTGTTACCTTCATGAAGGAGGTAGTTGTTGCTAGTCACAGAGCTGATAATGGCCAGTTTAAGCGTGGTACTTTCCAACTCCTTACTAGAATGATGGTCGAGAAGTTTTCTGATTGTGGCATTGACAAGAGGCATGTTAATGTTAAATTGCATTGGGTTTGGTTGGAATGAAAGCAAGCAATGTGTTGAGGTAGACAGCAAGCAATGTGTTGAGGTAGACAGCAAGCAAGTGTTGGATGAATGGATGAGGGTAATTTTTTTAAATTGTTGTTTGTTTATTAAATTATCGTAATAATGAGAAGTCTTGTAATGTTGACGTATTCTGATATTTTTTCCAGGTACACCCCAACAAGTTTTATACTCCTGACAAGTCTTTCCCACTGTACCCTTGGGAAGTTGGGTTTCTCGACTGAAGAAGTTATCAAGATTGCAAGGATATTCTTTAAGAATGTTCCTATTGCGAATCTTTTCTGGGATCTCAATGAAGAGAGACCGGGTTATGTCAGGAGCCTACTAGATGACGATATTTGACTTGATCAAGTTGTTTGAGTTGATGCTTTTTGTGAAACTACTACCTTTATAGTAGCTTACTAGGGAAGCTAGGATTTGTACTGTTATAAAACTGGGATTGTGATGTTGACTTTGTTTTGATCATGTGTTGACTTTGTTTGTTCAGTTGACTATTTATGAGCAATGCTTGCTTTGCTAACTTGTTACTGTTTGTCATTTTTCTGCGTGTTTGAATGATGATAACACGATTCCTTTTCAGGTACCTAAGTATGGGCAGATACAACTTTTATGTGATCTTTGCTGGACGTAAAGTTGATATTTTTACTAATTGAGATGATGTCAAGTTAGCTACTGAGGACTTTCCTAATGCTTGATTCAAGGGGTATCGAACATTGGATAAAGTACAAAGTGCTTATGTCATGGACCCGTATAGGCCAAATCGTCGCATTGAAGACTTTGCTCCAACTGCCAATGAACCATCCTCCATGTCGACTCCATTAACACTTCCAACAAATGAACAAGCCAATGAAGTTCCAACTTTGCAAACTAACATGGTATGGAGTCAAGCATTTTTATTCATAGCCATTGGAGTGATTTTGGAGCTTATTATTAAGGACATTATTAATAAATTATAAAGCCTGAATGTATGTTGAACCAAATATGTCGTTAGTTCCATTAATGCTTAGATGTTTTTTTTCAATGTATGTTGAACCTATTATGTAATTAAGTCTATGAATGTATGTTGAACATATTATGTAATTAAGTCTATGAATGTATGTTGAACCTATTATGTAATTAATCCCGTAAATGCTTTGATGTTGTATTTGAATGTATGTTGCTAATTCTGTATTGATTAGCATTAATATTCATATTAGACTTAGTGGACAAAATTATTATTATCAAAATTATTATAATTAATTTGTTATTATCATCATTATTATTATTCTTATTAGTATTAGTATTTATTATTATTGTTATGATTATTTTTGTTATTATTATTATTATTATTATTGTTGTTGTTGTTGTTGTTGTTGTTATTATATATTATATATTTATTATGATTCAAATTTATTATTATTATACATTAAGAAGTTATTTATTATTGTTATTCATTTTGTTTTTTTTTATTAGTTATTTATTATTGTTATTAGTAATATTATTATTATTGTTCTCATACATTTCGTTTTTTATTATTATTATAAATTTCATCTTATTATTATTGTTATTATTATTATTATTATTATTAGTATATGGATTAGGTGTATTATCATTATTCTTAAGCATCATTTTGTTATTATTATTATTATTATTATTGTTATTATTATTAATATTATTCTAACTTAATTTAAAATTGTTATTATTATTACTATTAGTTATTATTAATATTATTCTAACTTAATTTAAAATTGTTGTTATTATTACTATTAGTTAATTTGGTCATTAATACAAATCGTTCGTAATGAAATTATCAATGAATAATATATTTCTAATCATATTAAAGACCATGGACATTTTCGTCATTGACACAAATTTTTCGTTCTATCTACTGCAACCAAACACATTCTATCTTCGAGACAGAGACAGTTTTCCTGTTCTGTCCACCACAACTACACATTTCATTGTCTCTAATTTTTATTCCGTTTTGTTTTGTTTCGTTATGTCTCCACCTACTGGAGATAGCAATCATACGGATAGTATGAACTCAATTTTGTCTTCTCAAATATCGCACAACTGATCTGAGATACTGAGCTTATTGAAGCAAGATGAGGAATTTGTTTTCAGAAATAGTGCTACATTCTTCAGGAGTGAAGGAAGAATAGCATTGTCAAGCTAATAATATAGCTTGACAACTTAAAGGGTCACACCAGTTCTGTTTATGTGGTTATTTTTGTGGGCTTGTTGCAGTCTTGTGAATAAAAAACAATGATTCATAACACTTGTCTCTTTTCTAAATATCTTCTATCTTTTTATTTTTGTGGCCGAAGGGTTTTGCTTCTTGCTTGAATATTTTATTTCCCCTTTTCTCGAAGCTGCAAATCTTGTGTTCATGGCTATTTCCTTTTTCTCTTCTTTCTTGTCCTTTTTCGCACAATCACGCGACAACCACTTCTATGTTCTTTGACCATCTGTTGAATATGTGTGAAAATAGCTCTTTAAGATCTTCCCAATTCGACTTGCATTTTTGTATATTCACTTCATTTAGTTACGGTGCATCATTCAAAATATTAAATATAATATAAAATGGATGTCTTACGTTGCCAAATGGCCAATTTTGGAAGTATTTAAAGGTGCTCTTTTAATAATACGAGCTCACCTGTTCAGTATGTAACCATATAGCAATAATAAGAGATGTTAAAACCGCAATAAATATTCGGCATGCAAATAATTTGGATGAAAATGCAATTTATAAGTTCTTAGATATTGTTAGAGAATTTGAAATTTTTGATAATAACAAGATATAATTTTTTTTGAAAATATGATTATAATTATAATTTTTATATTATATTCATATTTATTTATTATTAATTCATTATATAATAATAGACATTTATTTATTTATTTTTATTTCAATAAAATATTGTATTTTTACTTATTCTTATAAATTATAATTCTTATTTTTATATATATAGATTTTATAATAATTTAATACTGATTGAACATTTAAACCTTAAACCTTTCATTTCATCGGTTTGATGTCCAATTTAATTTTTAAAACATTGATATATTCAATTACTTTATTCATTAACATGCAAATAAATTTGTAATGTGCACTACTAACCATCACATATATTTGGTGATATGTTAATCACGTATTATAAATAAGTTAAGCAGTGAATATATAATTTAAAATTAAAAAAGTTCATTTCAACAAATTAATAATGAATTCAAATAAGAATTTATATACATATATATATATATATATATATACATATATATATATATGCATGCATACATTTATATATATATATACATATATATATTTATCATTAACATATATAATCACGTCGGTGAAAACCCAAGAAAGTAGAAAAAGTCTCTATAGACCACAAATACTTTAAGAAATAAGGTAATCCTTATCTTCAATTTGATAGTCGCGAGAGCCAATTAAGGTATGTAACTTTAAAAGACTGTCCGATTATGTCTAACAAATTTATTGATCATTGAGCTATTATTGAGTTAGGAATAACAGATCGAAGGAATAAATTGTCACATAACATAGGATGTGACAGATTTGCTGAATTTTTTTTAAAATTCATATATTGAATTAACTTCAGAATTTTTGACTACTTTACAATTGATTTTTAACGAAGATGACACTGTGATCAATATGACATTTAGATTGATAAATATGCCGCATGTTATTAATTTAGATGTATTAAATAGTATATTTGGATTTTCACATGGTGATTTATACAGCTACCGTAATGAATTTAGGCCTATAGAATTTTGGAATGAATTACTAATTCAATAAACGTTTTCTCTCCAAGTAGGCCCACATCGTCTACTTTAGTAGACCCTAGCCTTTGTTATCTTTATAGGTTTTTAACTTCTACGATATTTGGTAAAGGAGATAGCTAAGGTGCAGTCTCTAAAACAGAATTATTTGTATTGTGGTGCATAGTGCATGCCAAACACTTTAATGCTGGTATATGGTTAAGTATACATATAATAGATGTGGCTAAAGCTAGAGCCACAAAATAGTAGTTGGAACATTGATCACCCAAATTGCAAAGCATCTTGGTTTACTAACTGAGATAACAGTTACACAGTTAGTTTTAGGGAACTCTATTTTAGACTTAGAGTCGTTAGTGTCTATGAAGACTGTTTGGTGACAGGGTGATCGTAATTTTCCTATTAATGACGACATAGTAGAAGCTTCAAGTAGTAAGTGTAATCACGTCGAAGTAGGTGAAGGTACACAAGGGGATGACACTTTGCCACCTGAAGCTACACATTGGAACATTGAACCTAATTATATTGAATAACAATCATTGCTTAATCAACTAATTGTATTTGAATGGTGAACGAATGGTAGATTCGACAAGATTGAGGCTAGCATAGCGAGATGAGGAATTTCCTAGCGAATTTAAATCCTCGTTTAAGACAGCGTCCACCTTCATCTTAATATTGTATTTCCATCTTTTTCTTTTTATTATTTTGATTGTTTGTCATTAAATTATTTTTAGTTTTATTGTTTGTCTTTATTTATGTTGTTTGCATTTTTTTGATCCTTTAATTAATTTCTTATGATGTTGATTGTACATTACATGTTTGTTTCTTGTTTAATAGTTATAGATGTTCGGTTATTAAATGAACTTGACCAGGATTATAAATGCATAAGATGAGTGAATTAATATATTTGCATGCAAACTGATTGACTTGGATTTCAATTAAAAGGGTATTAGCTTGTTGTGATAGATGAATCATACCTTTGTTTGGTAAGAATTTGAGTTTTTTTAGATATTATATACCAATTAAAAGTATTCATTAGTGAGAGTATTTTTCATGGTTAAGCAAATCTAGAACTTGCTTGCAAATACTGTGTAACACCCAAATACCCCCTGGGAGGATACATGGATGCCACCCAAGACAGTACAACAGGACAAACATACACATATGCATTGTTTTAAAATCTAAGTTTAACACACCTCAGACTTTACAGAAACAAATCCAAAAAATATGTACAGGCCCAAATAAACCAAACAAAATACATATTCGAGTGACACAAAAACTCTGACTCCTTTGGCCACTGC
>JANJEY010000236.1:16724260-16749939 GCA_024703695.1 Erythroxylum cataractarum
ACAAGAAGAAGATGATGAAACTTACCTTAGAAGCTTGGATTCTCCTCCTTTTCACGATTTTTCCCACTTTTTCCTAGTTTTTCTTGATTTTTCTTCTCTTCTTTCCTTCTCCCACGATTTCTCTTCTTCTCTCCCTAGCTTCCACGACAATGCTCCTCTTCTTCTCTAATTTTTGTCATTTATTTTCCTTCTTCTTTGCCCATTATACCCTTCATTAATAAGGCTCTTCCAACTATGCCCTTGGTTGGCTTTTAAAGGCTCCAACTAACCCTTAACCCCTTAGTTCCATGCTAACTTCCACCTACTAACTACTTACATTTACTACTCACTTACTATATTAATCCCACTTCACCTACTACCTCAATTCAAATTCAATTTCTATTCCTTTTTCTCAAATTCTAATTAAAGACCAATTCTATAAAAAAAATTAAGCCATCAATCAAGCATAAAGAACTAATTAGGAAATTAAAACATAAATAACCAATTAAACAATTTAAGCAAATAAAAACAAGGTCTAACACTTTTTCTAAGAAATGACTACTAAAAATCTACTACATCACTTTTTCTAATAAGATTTTATCAAGTCTTTAAGGAAGTCGTGGAAAATCTAGTTTGGTGGACTAAAAATCTACTACATTACTTTTTCTAATAGGAGTTTATCAAGTCTTTAAGGAAGTCGTGGAAAATCTAGTTTGATGGATTTTTATTTTTTATTTAGGACTTAATAAGTAGAAAAGTTATTCGAATCCATACCTACATGGTTATTTGATGGTGCCACCACAAAAGCAATTGTGTTAAATAAAAGAGATAAAACTTGCTTACATCGACATGATGCTCCAATTCATGTCAATGAAAATTGTACTAATATCTTTACTTATTTTTAGTAAATTAAATAACAAAAAATGGGTTTAAGTCTCTACATATGTATACACATTTGGACATAAGGTAAAAGAGTTTATCAAGTCTTTAAGGAGATCGTGGAAAATTTATTCGATTCCTTCTAATAATGTTATTTTGTTAGAATATTTATTTATAATAATAATAGTCACAATCATAGCACCAAAAGTTGACAATAATTGTGAAAATCATCAATGTCATATATTGAAGCCAAGAACTTTGGCAGTTGGTGGACTAAAAAGTTTGAAGTCATATTTTCTATAAACTTCCATAGTTACTAACCTATAATTACTATGATTATCAACAAGTTTAGTTTAATTCTTTCCTAGTACAAAATACAAAAAACCACCATTCATGATTATTCTTTTTCAACACATTATTTAAGTATAATTTTCTCTTTTGGCTCATCAATTAGTATAAATGGTATAATCATGCCTATAAAATTTCCCTCTTTAAGTATACTGAGTGTTATAAAGGTCTTCTTAAGCACCAAACTTATACCGCAAGTCGCGCCTACTTCTTTGCAAGACAATCTTACTTAGGTCTATTTAAGCAAAATTTAGCCTTCCTACATGATCATGGACCAACAACCTTGTTCTCGAGTGCCTCACAACTCTCACAATACTTAACTCTCATACTCACAAGAAAACTACAAAAGCAATAGAATAGTAAAGGCAACAATAAAAACAAGAAAGAGATACAACAATAATGCCAACCTTCCCTCAAAATACATAAAGGATGTTTTATCAATCTCTGTGTGTGAGAAGCAAGGCTCAAATGAGCTTTGGTTTGGGCCGGGACCCTCACCGGCCAGGTATTGTGCCCTGGGGGTGGCAAGGTATTCGTCCTTGTTCCCCTTTGGGGAGTGGCAAGGATTCGAATCCCTGACCCCATGATTTTTGTTGCGTTAAGACGCGCGCCTTACACCACTGGGTTACGTAGCTCAGTGGTATAAGGTGTGCGTCTCAACGCAACAAAAACCCTGGGTTCAAGGATTCGAATCCTTGCCACACCCCAAAGGGGAACATGGACGAATACCTTGCCACCCCCAGGACACAATACCTGGCCGGTGAGGGTCCCAGCCCAAACCAAGCTTAATATAGACATTCAAGCTTGATGGCTAAGTTAGAATCCTAACAAAACTATACTACCCAATATCACATCTTATCCTTTTAGATTACATCATTATCCAATAAGATACCATCCTCATCTAAATAGGACTCTATTCGATAAGGTCTATCTACATCCCAACTAACAAAATAAAATATTATACATGATCTTCCTTATCCATAAAGATGTCCACTATCTTCAGATGATCGTCTTTATCCTTTAGAGTTATCCTCTGTGATCTTATTCGCCATATCATCCAAGAACTCCCTATGATCTTTATCATCCAAGCCAAAGCCAGTCATATCACACTGGTTTGAGCCAACACTTACCCATATTAAGTACATTATCCATGGTCTATCTATTTGAGCATACTTTAAGTCATTAGTCCATTAAGAACTTAGCCTTAACTATGTCTGCTTGTATAGGGTTTAAAAGTATACCAAAACTCGCACCATGCTTAACCTAACTTGTTAAGTAACCTTGGAGCTTTTGCATGCCACCGACATGCATATGATTCAACTAACCTTCCACCTTAGGTCCGTCTCTAGCTATTTATGAAATGTCTTCATATGTTAAGGGCTAACACTAAGGCTATTTAGTCTTTATAACTAAATATCAGTTTAAATAATATAAAGACTTCTTTCCCCATCTTTACTATTTGTTTTTTAAAAACTTATCGTATGGGTAGTGACATGAATGCATGATTACAAATAAATTAATAAGTAAAAATCCTCATTTCAATGAAAATATTTAAAGATAAATGATAGGAAAAATTTGCACAAAGTCACAAAGTTTCATCTTTGATTATTAAAAAAATGCTAGCATATGGTGAGATGTCATACTTTGCAGTAAAAATCAAAAGTCAATGTCTTGTTTATTGGAGCAAAGATTGAAGAAGAACATTTTAATACAATCAAATGATTACTAAAATTCCAATTGACCTTGATTTCATAAAGTAATTAAAAATGGTAGATTTGACTCAAGAGAATGAAGACCACTTTTTAAAAAATCTTTGATGGAAAGTGAATGGGGAATAAGAAAAGAGGGAGATATCAACAAAATTCCTATAATTTAACGAACAAAGGACAAAACCTATAGCTACCGAAGATTATAAACAACAAAAGTCTATAAAAACACATAGACTCCTCGCCACTATTATTTATAATGATAATGTAAATAAAATTAGGAAAATTGATATGTATATAAAACTGCATCTATTGTAACAAAAGAGGTAGACAATCTTTCTTACAATTTTTCTTTGCGCTTCTAAGCATTTTAATATTATGAGCTTCATGTTCCCTCTCTCTCTTCTCTTCTTCTTATAAAACTTCTATTTAAGGATAGTAATACTAGCTCAAATTCAACCTAATTAGGCTTTAAAATAGATCCAGTTACATCGGGATTAGGCTCCAATTAGACTTGAGCTTAATCTGAAGCTAGATCAAGTTTGAACCGAACTCGATCAAGTTTGAGCTATCCAAAATTAAGCCCTCAGTTGGACTTAAATTAAGCCTGATTAATTTTTTTAAACTTAAATTTTAAAATAGCTTTGTTTAATTTGAATTTTTAGAACTTCACATTAAGTCAAATCGGACTCAAATTAAAAAAAGTTTGAGCCCAGCTCAAAGTCTGGTTAGCTCGAGTTGAGTTCTTTAACTTTAGGTCGAGTTAAAATGTGCAAAAATTACCATCTTTAAGCATAATTCTTTTCTCAACTTGAAACTCGATCTGAATTTAAACTAAAATGACATTATTTTGAAAAGTTATGCTAAAATAAATTTGTTTTTTATTATTAATTTTGACCATTCAGGCTCTCTCCCAACTCAAAACTTAATCAACTCAACATACCTGTTGATTTCCGGTAAAATTTGACCCAAAATTGTCATCTCTATGTCTATTAAAAATTAAATTAAATGACACTGATAGATTATATTAGTAACAATTTCTGTTAAAATTAATATTAAATATTTATAATAAATAGTTAAATGAGATAGAAATAAAAATTAAAACTAAAACTAAAACTAATTTTTATACAGTATAAAGTAGTATTAAGATGAATAATCGGTAGTCTTATTTTAGAAGTAAACGTAAAACTAAATAGAAGCTAGGTTTTAATTATTTAAAAAATCACAAACTTTACTCATTTGTTTATAGTAATCTGAACATTAAAAAGTATAGTTAAAATATTTCTAACTTTCAATTTTTAACAAAAATAACTCAACATTAAGCTTATTGTTAAAGTAGATAATGTGACGACCCATGTCAAATTGATATTTATGTCACATTACTGTTAAATATTGCGTAACGTATAAATTTTTTTAACAAATTAAAAATATCAAAATCTTTGTGACAATCACATGATATCAATGTTAATTTGGCATAGCTTATAATATTATTCACATTAATGGAGAGCTTAATGACGAGTTTCTTTTACTAAAAATTAAAGATTATAATATTTTAATAATACCTTTTAAAATTTAGGTAAATATTATATAATTTAATAAAGTTTGAGATTATATATATATATAATTAAGCCTAGAAGTAAATATGTTTTAAGTAATGTTTCCCGACCCGACTGAAATTGGGTCGACAGGGGAAATTGACTACTTGGCCCTTTTATTAGAACAATGTTGCGTGTACTCGTTTTCGGCTTTTATTCTGATCTTCGGTCTTTGAAGTCTTGAGTCTCTTTTGCTTTCACTGCGAACCTCTCCACCTGCTGCACTCTCAAATGGTAAATTCCAATTTCTTTGATGATTTGATTTGTTATCTTCTTCGCGAATTTCTCTGTTCTGAATATAATTCCTAATGTTCTCGCAAAATATGCGGTGGCGTTAGGGTTCGCATATCTGACTATTTCGATCAATAATCTTCCATTTCTTTTTGTATTTTTGGCAACTACTTTTTCTTTTTGAGGTATTCGATCTGATTAGTATAATGTTGGAGTCCGAAATTTGCCCTGAATATGCTAGCCCGGACGAGAGAAGGGTGGATAAGTTGCTACTTGGTGCTTGATAATCATTAATAACTGATTTCTTAATTGGAAATCTTATAATGAGAGTTGGATTGTTTTTCAGTACCCCTGAGGCTTCTGCATCCACTTCCCAAACATTCACACTTTGATTTCGTTCTTTGTTCTTTCATTTTTCCTTCACTCCTGTTTTGGGCATGCCGCTTGTGAAGCTCTCTTGTTAATTAGGAGTTTTCTAATCTTAGATTAGTGATTTGCTTGTATTTAAAGTTGAAATTCTGCACCTACAGTTTTTTCTCTTCTTGTGCAGGCTAATAGGCACACCATTATTCTTTTGCAGCATTCTCCAAATAGATCAAGTAGAACTTTTATGGATTACGGTTCAATTAGTCAAGCTATGGATGGTATGCAGTACAATGCTTCCTAGCAATCATTCTATAAGTTGTCTCATCATCATTGTCTATGTTCATTCCCCTTTAACATTGTACTACTGAAAATTGTAAGTTTGTAATGTCTGATTCGTTGGTAATTGCCATGAGTGTTTCTCAATGGTATCTTGAAGTTCTGGGTGAATTTGATGTCTTGTGAGCCTTGGGGTTTACATTGTGATTCAGAATATCTTCTTGGATGATACACTGATACCATGAGAAAGCTTGCCTTTGGGGTGACTCATTGCTAGTATGGATCTAAGAGAAGCTACTACTTTTCAAGTATCTTCACCTTCTATTTACACTACAAGATTTACTATCATTGCTTTTATTTAAACACATACATGTCCTGCTTGAATTGAAGAAATCCGTCCACAAAATTTTGTATCTTATCTTCTTCTCATTGGTCTCTGATGAGATTTAAATTACCATATTTGCAGCCTGTTTTAGATCGATTAGTTGCCAATTAGATACTTGCTATACATCTTTTTGCTTAATATTTTAATAGCGTTTTCTTTCTTGGATCCTCTCTCCATACTTCATGACCCTTTTCTACTACATTTGTTTGATCCATTTGTCAGTAATGAAGGTGATGAATAATTGCTTCTGCAAATCATGCTCAGGATTATCTACTCTTTGGATATATGTGATCAGATTGGATTATCCTTACTAGTTTGGGGCACTTCTTTTGGGCCTTATAGGTATTTGTGGACTATATGAAAGGAAGCTTAAGGAGATACATCCAGCCCATGCAAACATCTCTTATGACATTTCAGATCTCTACAACTTCATTGATGGACTTGCGGACATGAGCGCATTAGTGTATCTTCCCTTTCCCTGTCTCTCATCTCCTTTCTGTTTTTGCATTTGTTTGCTCATATGTTCTGCACACTGCAATGTTCCTAAGATACTGCAATTGAACTAATAAGCAATCCTGTATCTAAAGCAAAGCTTAAGGGATGGCATATATGGCTTGCATTCAGCCTTAAAGAAGAAAGAAATTGTTTATATATATGTATATATATGCAGATTGGGAAACTATAGGTCAAACTCGCGATTTCTACTTGAACTTTTCACAAAATGTCTAAGTAAATCCCTACCATTATCGTTGTTACTATTTTGTACCATAATGTTATTAAAAAGGTACTCATTGCACCTTAAATAAGGTGGAAACGTGGTACCAAAAATGATAACAGAGTTTTATATAGATTTTTTATGGAACGTTGAGATACAAATTTCATCTTTGATTTATGTCTAAAGAAATCAATTTTAAAATCACGCTGACATTTGGTGGGTAAAGATAGACCAATTGTGACACAACATATGCTAAGTTACAACGTACTTATTAGGAATTGACAAAAATATAACTCTGTTAGGATTTAGAATTTTACTAATACTGTTTTAAAAAAAGTTAAGGTGCAACGTGATACATAGATAATTGTGGGGGTTTATTTATACTTTTTGAAAGATGATGACTTCATGGTCATTGTGGTGTGGTTACTTGTATGACTTGATGTTCATTTGGCTTGCAGTTATGATCACTCCGTCCAGGCGTATTTACCGTATGACAGGCAGTGGATCAAGCAGCGTACATTTCAGCACCTTAAGAAACTGGCGCATTGAGTAAACTGCGTAAGTTATGTAAACTAATTAGCACCTATATTTCATCCGAAAAGATTACAGCTGGAGGAGGTCAAGTATTTAAAGGTTGTTTGATGCCACAGTCGTACCCTGTATTTGTGTTCCTCGCACATTTCTCCACTTGCCGAATGCAAGTGACAATTATTGTAGCACTCGGCTCTTAGGACTAAGGTATTGATGAAGACGCACAGTCCTTGTTGATGTTGAAACAATATAAGTCATAAACTAGAATTTCTGCACCGTTTTGTTTTGATGTCATTTAAATATTTACATTGTATTTAAATTAATATAAGTAATTATAGAATATGTAATTATTAGTTTTACTAATATAATTATTTTATAAAGGTTTTATATTAAATTAGTAAGTGTAATGTTTTATAGAAATAAATTTTAATTTATAATATTGTATTTTCAATATCTCTATGTCATTTAAATATATCTAAATCTAAAATAAAATTTCTAATAAAATTTAAATTTTTTGGTTAAATGTTAAACAAATTAATTACTTACATATTCATATTTAGATATTAAATAAAAATTAATATTTTTAAATTTTAAATTTTTATCTAATAACATATTAAAGAATATTAATGTTTGATAAATTATAATCATCTTTTTAAAAAAAATATTAATTCCTTTCATAATTGTCTTAACAAATTATTAAAATAAATCAGTATTAACTATTTCTTAAAAATACTTAATCGATGTTGGTACATAACTAATACTAATCATTTAGTAATAAATAACCTGAAAAAATATAATTAGAATTAAAATTTTCACTATTTTTTATAAAAACAAGAAATTTCATATTTTTGTTCAGGTATGAAGATCAAATAGTATTTAGATATAAAGAAAGAATTTCAACAATTACTAATGACATTATAATTATTATTTATAATATTTAATTTTGAGGAACTAAGTAAAAAATTAAATATTGTAAATTTAAAAGATATAACTTAAGAAGTCTATACATTTCTGATAGTATATAAATGTAGAAAATAATTAAAACAATTATTGAACTACATAAATAATATATTTAGAGTCAAGTTTACTTTTTACAAATAAATACTATTCTTTTTATTTTGTGATTCTTTAATGACAAAATAAAAATTTTAATATTTTTAAGTTCAAAATTAAATCATTTATATTTAATTTTTATTTTCGAATATATATAAAGTCAAGAAAATACAATACATTGTAATATGAATCTTCCGTAGGTATATTTATTTTGTATGTATTGTTACTTTTTATGAAATCGAAAAGAACTTTTTATTATTTTATAAATCTAATAATTAAATATCTACTCAATTTTGTTTTGATTTCATAAATGCAATTGTTAATTTATTGATTGACTTATATAAAATATACAATTTATAACTTGTTTGGAAACAAAAATTATTTAATATATGATTAATCGTTTAAGCATACGATCTAATATATAATTAAATCATTTAATATATGCAATAATTAAATCATTTAAAATCATTTAATAATGATTTTGTTTATAAAGTTGTTAAACAGAGGTTGCAAAGTAGGTATAATTATTTTTATTGAACTTCTTATGCTGCACATTATATTGACATGATGTTGAAAAATATAAGAGATCATAAATACTTTCTTATAATTGATGAAATTTTGCAATAAACAAAAAAAGTGACCAAGTTCATCTATAATCATGCATGGATCATAAATTTGATACAAAAGGGTTTCACCGATGGTTGGACCTTATGTCAGCTTGTTATTACATGATTTGTCACTAATTTTTTGTCACTTCAGTGCTCTGTTCTAATGAAGAAGGAGCTACTACAAATGTTTCAAAGTGATAAGTGAATTGTATCTTACTATACAAAGTCTAATGTTGGAATGGAGATTTTTACAATTATACTCGAAGATCATGAATTTTGATCTTAATGTCAATTTCTTGTTTAAGTTTGTAAGCCTTTAGTGAGAATACTTTATTTAGTTGATAGTGAAGAGAAGGAAATAATGAGCTATTTTTATAATGTCATTAAGAGGGTGAAGGAAGCAATCAAGTCCAATTTGAAAAATAGGTCTTCTTTGCATATATCTTATTTTGGAGTCATCAATAAAAGATAGAAAAAGCAACTTTACACTCCATTATTTGTAGTTGGAGCTTTTTTTTAATCCTAGTTTCTATTTTAGACTAAGTTTTACCAAAACAACTAAAGTTAATAGGGAAATGTTATTAATTATCACAACAATTTTTTCATATGAGATAACGCAAGATCTCCTTAACTTACAAATAGACGTATTTAAGGATGTATCTAATAATATTAGGATGCCCATTGCAATTCTTCAAAGAGAAAATTTTAATCTAGGTATATATTTCTTCACTTTTGTTACTTGTTTAAATTAATCATCACTTTATTTTATTTATAGGGTTCTTTTATTGTCTTATAATTACTTGGTGAGACTAGTTCGAAAGTGATGTTCCAAAATTACAAAGGTATGCAATTCGAATTTTGAATCAATGTATGAGTATAACAGGATGTGAAAGAAATTGGAGTATATTTGAATTCATCAATTTCAAGAAAAGGAATGAATTTGAACATAAATATTGAATGATTTAGACTTTGTTCAATACAAGATAAAGTTTCTAGATAGCTATGTTGTGATCATTATTAAGTTGAATAAAATTTCTTACAATTTCTTAACAATTTTATTTTATTTGTTTACTAAGACTCTTAATAAAATAAGTAGTTATGTAGATCCAGTTTGTCTTGACCATATCAATTGTTTTTAAGGAACCAAGTTTAATAAATGAGAGTGACTTTAAAGAAAATCTTAAATAAAAAGGTATTAATATGTCATTTGGTTCAACGAATTTTAATGATAATGATGATAGGACTCCTCTTAATGATGAAGATTTTTTATCAAATAAAGATTGTGGTTAATCCGATTAGAGTGGATATTTGATTGAATGAAATCCAAGATTTTATTATTTATTCTCTTTTCTTTTAATTTCACTTATATTTGATTTATATGTTAAATTTTCCATGTGCAATATAAATATAAAATTTTTAACAATGACTTTTTTTTTTCAGGTTTTACTTCTAATTGTTTATGTCTCTCAACATGAACTTTTGTTGTAAATTGTAATGCTTGTAGAGTTATAAACCTATATTATTCTTACTATATGATGTTAAGCTTCCTCGGGCCTTTAGAGGCATTTTTAGAAAATATTTGAAAAATGTTACATGTTAAACAAATTCAACGATGTTCATCTCAAGTATACATTTATTTCCTCTTTGACCGATGAACTACAACCAGAGTAATGGAGAATGATAAACTCCCAGTATCGTGGCATTATAGAAATCTCATTAGGAGACATATATCAACAAACTCTGGCTACTTTCGTCAAATTACGTGAACAAAAAAAATTCTTCAAGACGATGATGTCAGAAAAATCACACTTCAGATAGGCCTATAAAAAGCCATACTTGAAGATTAAATGTAAGAAAATAGTAGGATGCTCTTGTAAGAAAAAGTCCCAGTTTCACAAAACAAGACTGAAAGAACATTTACGTCCTCATAGACCGAAAAAGAGAATTTTCATATTGTTTAAGAAGAGAACTCCTAGATTTAAGATCTTTGTGGAAAACCTAGACATTATGCTAAGAGGTGTCCTAATAAATCCAGAAGAGACATGAAACTTTTAAACCCATTGAAAACGTTATGTCGATTAGGAGCAGTGAAGATGTTGAGTCGGCCGTATTTTAAGAGCAAATAAGTGAACATGAAGACAATCAATTTGCAGTCCCTTTTTATGAATCTACTAAAGGAGAAGATGATTCTTCTGCTGAAGGAGAAAATTCAATATTATGATGAACAAGCCTTGCCTAAAAGTAAACTCTAATGTTACATCATATACTAGACCCTACGTAAAAAGACAACTTCTAATGAGCAAATACCATTACCCTATCAAGGCTATAGGATATATGTAAACAAGCTCGTGTGAGAGTGTAATTAAGCATAAGTCTTTCCCCTTAAAGTATGGAAATCTCATCAAGAAAACTTCATTGCTACAGATGGAAAATCTTTTAAGATTGATCTCATAACTAAAGGAAAAATTGGAATAAAATTCTACCCAAACTAAATTATATGGATAAAAGTTTTTGGAAACAATCTCCTAAGGATAGATGTATTGACTAGGATGAATATCTATTGTTAAGTAAAGAAATTACAAATCTTACTTTAAGGCATAAGATTTAAACAATTCCTCCAACCCTAAACTAATATCTCCAACATATTTGGGCTCTAAGAAGTTCCCCAAGAATATGGAAGTATAAGAGATCAATTAATGTCATATTGTCCTTAGAGTCTTGATTAATTCAATCACCTAAATCCTTTATGAAAAAATCCAAAATTCTGTGTATAATAGTAATCCAAAAGAAATTAAGATATTAATCCTACTAGGACCACTCATCCAGGAATGATTCCAAAGGACTTGGCTCTAGCAATAGAAGAATGCACCATCCTCCTAAGACAAGGGTTAATAAACCAATCAAGTTTGAATGAGGTTATCAAGCATTTTATATAGAAAAAAAAAGATAAAACATACTTGGGGAAAGAAAAGGGTTAGTGATTTATTGCAAGCCATTAAACACTTTCCTCCGTGATGGTAGGTTCTCTCTACCTAATATCAACACATAAATATTATTCCTAAAAGAGGCAAAAGTTTTCTCAAAATTTAATCTCAAAGCTGTATTTTGGAAGATAGGGATAAAGCCAACATATTAATATAAGACTACATTTTACATCTCAAATACCTAATACCAATGGACAGTCATGCCCTTTGAGCTTAAGGTAACCCCTTCATTATTCTAAAAAGCAATGATAAAGATCTATAAGCCCATACTAGACAATGCACTTGTCTATACTGATGATATCTTACTATTCTCAAAAGATATGGGTGAACATAAGGGCTTGTTGGAAAGATTTATGGACATCACCAAAAAAAATAGGATAATGCTCTCAGACCAAAAAATTCAGATTTGTACTACTCAAATAGACTTTTTGGTTATGAAATCCTATTATCCATACTACTAGCTAAGCCCGCACATCACTAATAAAATGTTCAAGTTACCTAATGAGAAGCTCACAACAAAGCAAATCCAACAATTCTTGGGTATTATTAATTATATTTGAGATATTACTGACTACACTACCCAACTGTCAAAGCTCCTAAAAAAGAATCCTCCACTATAGGGAACAGAACAAACACAAGTAGTACAATTCGTAAAGAAAGTTTCCCATCATCTACTGCCATTTAAGATTCCTGACAAATAAGAATGAATCTTACAAACTAAATCCATTAAAGAATATTAGGGGTTGCAGTCTTGATTAAAAAATTGCATGGTAAAAGATTGTATTATGGTCATGCTGGTGGCTATATCAAGGAATCAAAAAAATATTACTATACGATATACAAAGAGTTTTATGTAGAGTTTTATGTAGTAATAAGGGATATAAAAGTTTAACTTCTACTTAGGTCCTTACCATTTTACTATTGAAATGGATAATACATCCTCCCAAAGGTGTTAGACCCTAAGAACAGGACCCTACTAGACAGTCAATTGCTTAGATGGAAAGTATGGTACTCTCGTTATAAATTCTCAGTTCGACATATAAAAGGGCACTAAAAAACCATTGCCGATTACCTCTCTCGACACCAAAACACAATTTAACTTCTCATTCCTTTAATAGCTATTCCTTTAATCTTCTTAATGTTTGACGTTCCCAAAGTATCAAAAACTAAAAGAACATTTCCTACTTTCTACAAAAGAACTTACTATCATTGAAGAAATCAATGACTTGACAAGAAGAAGCCTTTTTTATTGGCTTCATCTTTTATAAGAAAAGAGAAAATTACCCTCATATCCCTCTTATTTTGACATATAAATCCCTACCTAGTTGTCTTCTTTATCAGTGAAGTCCTTCCATATGAAGCAATGTGGTACCTTTAGGTACTCTAAACTCTTTTTGCATGTGTTATTGCAGTTCCTCCTCTACGGGTGTACAACTACCTATGTGACTGCAACAATGAATCTTTTGTCCTATTGAATTTTTTATATTGATATTCACCATTGATGCGCCAGAGAAAGGAGTTATCTTAAGTCATTAATTAATTAAAATTATGAGATATTCTATTAGCGAAATAAGACACTCAATGCTTCTTCATAATTCTTAAGCCTTACAACTTGACAAAAGATGGGCTCATTTACATACCTAACCAAGCACACGTATGGAATACCTCTCTTGAATGGCCTAAGCATAAGGATAATGATTATGAGAAGTCTTAGGATGTTTTTATGTGATCTTAATAATTTTCCTAAATATATTTTCCTATTACATGTTCCTCCCATAGTCCTTATCTTGGGGAATTTATCCTTGGAGAACCCAACATGCCAAAAATAAATTCTCCTATTACATATTCCTACCTTGTGCCTCATACTGGAGAATTTATCCTTGGATAACCCAAAATGCTAAAAATAGATTTTCATGAAGCATAGACTGATCCTTCATTAGTCTCAGGTTTATCTTTTAAAAGACCATCTCAATCTCTTCCTCCATACTTCCAAGATTCTCAAAATCTTGATGAAGATATGCCTAAGTTCAACGAAGAAGACTATGAGTATCTTTTTAAAAAATATGGAGACATCATAGATAATGAAGAGAATTTGTCTCCTTTCCATGAAACTATTAAGTAGAAGAACAAGAAGGTCCTATCATTAAAATAAAAGAGGCCTTGACTATACATTATTGATGTACGCTTGTACTATTGTGTGTCTCTCCATTATGTAAAGCCATGAGTCTCTGTAGAACCCTATTATGTGACAAATGTCAGTGGCTCCATTAAGATAAATTATTGTACTATAATAAGTGTGCCTGAAAATGGCTCTAATTATTATACATTGTTTGTTTGTAATCTCCTCTACTAATATCAGTATATCATTACCTTCAATTAGAGGCAATGGGAGAAAAGGAAATTAGTATTTCTTTATGAATTTCTTCTAAAGCACCCTTCTTTGTTGAAAGCTTGAGTTATCAATGGTTTTGCTCCTTTAGGTCGATATGAGTATGCACTGCACTTATCTCTTAAAGGAGATCTTGTGCGTTAGAAAATATTGTGCCAAATGATCATGCTAAGGCAATCTTAAGAGATAACTCAAAATCAGATATCTTTGAGGCAAACTTTGAGATATATGGCACCCATCATAAGGGTTTGTTTTCTCGACTAGCATACATGGGGCTATTTTTCAATTAGTTTATTAATGGATTTGTTTTTTCATAGGCTTCTCATCAAAGAAATTAAATAGTTTTCTATTGGTGTATAGGCTTAGTTGGTAATTTCCATCATAGAATTTCATACCTAAGAAGTATATTTAATACTTCTTTAGTATGAGTAACTGGTGATTAAATGCCTTACGGGGATACTTATGTAAGTATTAAAAATAAGTGAATTATCACCCTAGTCATCTAATTGGTCTTAGAAACTCTTTGTCATACTCCTTTGATGATTGCATCATCAAATAATAAATTGGTTCTAAAAGGTTTTCTAAAATGGTTGATATAATGGATCAAGTCTAGATGAATCAAGAGATGGTTGTATCCTATTTCTTTTAGAAGTTGACAGAAAGATGATGGTTTTGGCTTAGTTTTTTTATGCGAATTAAAGGCTTAGAGTCATCATCATCACCCCTAAACCTTATTCGAGGATGTTTTTAGGGTTAGCATTAATGCCTTCCTTTCTTATTTTCATTGTAATAATCTTCTGCTTTCAAATTTATGTATGAAGTATCTTCTTCCCACCATCTAGAAACTAGATGACATATAGAAGGATACATGTCCTAAAGTAAATGACCATTTATGTGGCTAATATAAGAAAATGTTATGTTTTTTTAGATATATTGAATTGGAGGGTTGCTCCTGATTTCTTTACAAGAGAATGTTAGGGAGACCATCAATATCTGTCCAGTAAGTTAAGGACTATCTTACCCTAGCCTTTTATATATTGATTTAATGCAACCATCTTTATGTCACTTAAAGAATGGTGGAGTAATCGTATAGATAGAGTAGTGATAAGGGGAATGTAATTCCCTTTCATAATTAGTTATTGAGGATCTAGACAATAATAATATCTTCATGGGATCTACCTGCCCATCATATATAGAACATTGATGGTAAAGTTTGGGAAATGTAGATCTAGTGGATGGTTCTGTAGGTGATAAATAATATAATGATGTAAGGTAGCTATGATGGTTGTGGATCTTGTTCAGCACCAATAATTTAGACCTAGACCTTCAACCATATGGAAATAGTTAGCTCATTTAATTTGATGTTGAAAGTGGTGCTATTATTAATATGACATTTCCATTTTTGAGGGTGGTAAGGAGAGTGCCAATAAGGGCATTCTGATACTTTGTATATGTTATATCCAACAGGGATATTTGTGTGGTAGTTGGAATGCCTTTCTACCATGGAAGGTTAAAATTAGTTTGATTGTGACAATATGAAGATGGGTGTACCCTTTTTCTTACCAAAAGGGTATTAGTTCTAGGGGAAATTCTAAAGTGACATATTATTCTACTAAAGTAGCTGGAAGGCCACTCTTGTCTAGTTTGGAGCTTTGAATCATTTCTTTCTATCATGGTGTTGAGGTCGAGATTAAGATCAAATATTTATGGCAAAAGATCAGGCTCATTAGTAAAGATTATAAGGACTGAGTAATGACATTTGTGATCATGGATTCTTGTCTCTTCAGAGAGATGAGTTATTTCAATAAGGTTCTTGATCTTAATGCAGAGAGTTCTTTTTACAAAAGAGGGAAGATTAATAGGAGAAAGGGTAGAAGAAACATGGGTAAGAACTATCACATAAGTGGAGGATGTACTTATGCTTGTATAACCTTCCTTACTAAATCTTACCACCGATAGTCTTATCCTTTTCTTTAGTACGAAGCATTGTTAAGCTTACACTATGCTCAAGAGTAAATGACTTTAATCAGTCTTCTAATCCCTAAGCCTTAGAATGATAGTTTAGTAGGTGATAAGGATCCCATCTGGTTCTGCCGGATTCTGGCTGAACGGTGCGTTTCCATTGAAATCCATCGTCTTCTACCTTCAGTGATGAATACGGCGTGAATATACCTGCAAAACAAGGAAGGCTCGTCGGGGGTGATGTCCCGATTAGCCCCTCCGTCGCTCAAGTAAGTTTCTGGTGACGGTGGGATTGATGAATTCAGAGAAAACGAATTAGGTTATGATCGCATACCTAAATTATGGGAGAATTATACCTTATATACGGTTTTGCAGCTAGGTTTAGGCAAATACGTGTTTGCATGGGAATTTCCTTCTGCTAATGGGCCATGAATGTGTGAATAAAGCCCGGATTAAACGATGAGTATGGGACTGACCGATTAGCCTTCGTGATTGGGCTCGGGCCCAAATATAACCGATCCGACCACAGATTAAGTGAATACACAAGGAATTAATTAATTAGAAACTAGAAGTCTTTAGAAAATAATCTAAATATGTTTTTTTTTCTCAAGTAAAATATGATACTTGATATAATTTGTAATCTTTTTAACCTATCAAAATCATGAGTTTAAAAAATTTCAATGACAAAGAATTAAGAATTAAAAGATGCGTTAATCCAGATATTTATCTATTGCATATCTAAAAAATAACAGTTTAGGTTCTTTCATTTCAAAAAAAAAAAAAATTCCAGTTGAAGAAAAGTACGCTAGGAATAGCAAACCATTAGAGGATGTTCAATGGAAAGTTGTAAATTTTCAACTCACTTCTTTTAGTTTAGGGAATATTTGGATAAAGGGTACGAGAATAAATTAATGGAAAAAAATGAATAGTAATAATTGGTAAGTTATTATTGTTGATTGGATAGTTTTTTTATATCTAAGTTCTAGGTAATAATTTATACCCACTATGTGTAGAAGGAATAGTTTTAATTCCTACCAACACTAATGTTTTTAATTCTTTAATTAAATATAATTAATTAAAATATAATTAAAATATAATTAATTAAAATATAAAATATAATTAATTAATTAAATTAAATTAAGATAAATTATAATTAATTAATTAAAATAATTATCAAGATAAAATATAATTAAGATGTAATTAAATAAATAAATAAATAAATAAAATCTATTAATTAATTAGTTAGTTAATTATAATGTAATAAATTAAAATATTATTCATTAATTACTTAAAATATAACATCATTTGCATTATCAGATAAATGTATATTGTATTAAACTATGCTACTTGATTTTATTAAATGGTGAATTTTATGATTGTGTCAATGAATTGCATAATATTTTAGATGATTAAATTATATTTTGAGGATAATATATAACTAATAATACGTTGATATAAGAAAATATTATAGTGTTTTTTTTTTTCTTTAAGAGCTATTGGAAAGGAAAAATCGCAATATATTTAATTTTAAACTGTCATTATAATTAGGATACATAAATTAAAAATAATAATTTAAAATATATTTAAAATTTAATATAAAATAAAATTTTAATAAATTTTTATTTCTTAACATTTTAACAAACTAATCACTATTAATGGAAATTATAATCATTCTTTCATCTTAACCAATAATCATAATTATATTCCTTTATCTTAACCAATCATCATAATTATAATAATTATATCCATTCTTAATTTTTGCTATATTCATTCACATCTTATTATCCTCCATCCTAACAAATCATTTTACCTCTTCTGCATCCAGAAAGTCAAACACGTGAAGGAGACGTCTTTTTATACTTGGACGGGGGCAAACAAGATCTTAAAATCTTTTATGGTCTTGACATTTGGATCATAAACTTGATGAGCTTCTAAATGCGTTAGAAGTCAAATTCTGCTTTCAGAGATGACATTTCAGAACTCAAAACCAGAAAAAAAAAAAAAAGACCAAAGCAGCAAAACAAAAGGTCGGGTTTTTATCAAATGCCATTTGCAAAGTACACGAGCGCCTGGGTAGTGTGTAGATAGTGTTTCAAACTAATACCCATGCAACTCACAGTAGTCAATTGCATTCTTTTGCTTTTGGGATAGAAAAACTTGGTCTTATCCAGGGCGCTTTGAAACTAAGGTACACTACATCAACATACCTCCTCGAACACTAACAAGAACGTCATATTTCACTAGAAAAACAAGGGAAAGTTGAAGCACTGACTACTATTTGATGAAAGCATAAAGAGACCACTTTTCTCCCGTAGCCATCAACCCTATCAGCTTGTTGATGGTAAATGCTAACAAAAGGATGATTGCTCCTGCGGACAAATAAGAAAGAATTGTCAACAGAGGTCTGCTGAAGTTATAAGTTTAATTCATTCAGCAGAATCAGTACCTAGAATGAACGGATTCATACTGTAGACAGGGGACGAGACTGCTAACATCAAAGTTTTGAGTAAAGAAATAACATCTAATTCCTTGTCCCTAGTAGATGCTTATTTCTGCTAATTGCCAAATGGTAGAACTGAACTACCATGTCGAGAACTTTAATCATCTGAACTTCTGTGACTATTTCTTTTGCTGGTTTGTAATTGACAACGATCTCCTAGTTGCAACTTCGTGATGTACAAAGGGAGAGGCCTCCACTAAATCAGGTAATTTAGATCCTAGAAAAACATGTGCTTTTTGTTGAAAAATCAATTGATGCTGTTTGATGCATCCTACAATCTATCTCGTCACTTGTATATGACGCGGAAATAAAAGTAAATGCATATCATTTCTCGTACTTGGTATGTGAAAACTGAGATTTCTCGCAAAAATCTCATAAAACTTTCTTTCCAAAATGATCTTATCCTTCTAGTCAATCATATATCATCCGTGGGTATTCTTAATGTCTAAGTCTCACTCCCCACATAAGTAATGTTGATTCCAGTAAACACAAGAAATGTCATTCTAGTTTTATAGATTATCTACATCAGTAGCTGTAGTTAAAATGTTCTACTGAATTAAATTCCCGCAGGACCGACTGTCACTTCAAATTTCATAGATTATTTAAGAAAATCTCTGAAATTCATAGATCATTGATGCATTCTTACAGCTACACAAAGTAACGCAAAAGTTATTTCACCATCAAATGTTAGTATTATTTTGAAAATTGAATCAAATCAAACTTAGGTAGACAATAGTTCTTTCAGTCTTTCACCAACATATCGTTTTTATCTAATACCTCTGACTTCCGAAGGCTGAAGAGTCTTATTAGCTCCTAGTAGTCTACAAAGTAGTTAATAAATAAAAATTCAAGATCCACTTGGATGGAGACTCCATCGACTAACCTGATCGTTTTAAGCTTGCTCATGTACCCGATGAGGCTTCATATTCAAATCAATCATTTTATTATCCATCTTGGCAACCCCATCAGAATTTCCATCAGACATTGGAATAGGAGAGGCCCGATGATTTTTCCGATTTTCTCCTATTGTCAGCTTAGATGAGTCATTTTGTCCTTTCATCGGTTCACCCCTGTCCATAGGCTGTAAACCTGGGTCTTCGAGTTTATCCCCTGGAAACTACCGAATATATAGAAGGGGAAGTAAGCATGTTTCTGCATAAATGAAGGATATGTAAGAGACAATTGTTTCAAGGTCACAATTACATACCTCAACTCTCTGCCTCAGTAGCAGATATCTTCCATGCGTTCTTTTACCACCAACATGAACAACCATATCACATTGCAAACAAAGAGATGTTCCATCTATCTCGCAGTAAAAGAAAGCTGCAACATTTTCCAGGCAGAGAGCATAAGTTTGTGACAATCTTGCAAGAACACCAAATGATGGATTCAGCTCAAAAAGAGAGTATTTATATATATGGCAATAAGGACTCATATACCAGGTGCATTTTCACATATGTCACAGCGAGGAACATCACTTGGAGTTGCCAAACCGACTCGTACATGCCGGCTAGCAAGTTTATTACACATGTGGACCTGCCAACCCCATTTGTGATCGTAATTCAAAGCCAAGAGAAACGATGGTGACCAAGGAAATCTAGACCAACATCGGGATTTCAAAAGACTCATCTTTTAACTTGCTAGGTATAAAAAAATTTCAATCTTGAAGTAACAAATCACTCTTATTCTTCAAAATAGAGCAATAAACTTGATTAATAAGTGGAAGTCTTCTATTTAAAAGTGACAGTCCATTAAAGCAAACCTTTCAAGTTCAATCCTTTTCGATAATTAAAAAAAATGTGAAGACTGAAGTAATCAACTGTATAGCATCCAAAATAGAAGGAAGCAAACCTTCTCGTCACAGGTATGGCAAAGGGCAGCTTCATCGGCGGCGCAGAAGACAACGGCGGCAGCACTCTCACAAGCATCACAAAGGGTACGCATAGTTCACTCCCAGTCTCATTTCTTCAATCACCATACAAGAAGATTCATTCCCAGTTTCACGAAAAAAAAGCAGACAGAAGCCTAATTAAATTAAGAGATGCAACAAACACCAACGCTACCTACAAGAAATAATTCTAACGTGTCAATGATTGGACAGGTGATAGTTATGTTCTCTCTCGCTTAAGGTTGTTTCTTCGATTGTTTCTTGTTGGTATTGTCTGATGAGGTCCTGGACCTTCTGGTGTTGTTTGATTGTGACGACAGTTAAAGAGAGACTAAGATTGGCGAATGAAGATAAAATGGGGGTCCTTACAAGTAGATTCCAGAAGGGATAAGACACGACTTGTGGATTTAAGAAGCTCTCACAGTCCCAGGACATTATAGTTGATGAAAGAGGGCGTTTTGATTTCTGGGTCTGACTCCACATTTCTTCACCTATGGCCACAGGTTTCAAAAGCCAATGGTGAGGCGTGTTTGACAGTGGCCCTTGCTTTCTTCTTGGCCACCAGTTTGATATCTGACATGGGGTCCATCTCATTTACGGTCTTTAGTCTTCATTGTTGCCTTTGCTTCAATCCCAGCCGTCCACAAAGTCTGTCGAAGGTAAATCTCCTGAAAAACATCCGTTCGTTAAAAACTTTGTTTAGGTTTATTATGGTCTGGCTGTTCCTTCGCTGGCTTCAACACTCCTTTAGCATGTAGGGTCAGGAGTCCAGATATGGGCTCGAAGCCGACATCAGAACCACCATTTTCGTGGGTTGGTGAAAGTGCGCTCTGAGCAGTTTTGCCAACTACTATGATCCCGTAAAGCCTCGTGTAGGATCTAAATTTTTACAATAACAAGTCTCCATCTAATGTATCTAGTTAGGTCGATCGTGTTAGGTTCAAGCTCAGATTTAGAATGATGCATGGGTCGATTGGTCATCTCTTAATAATTGACCTAACAGACATTAGGTATATAAATTCAATACCTCATGATAGAAAATGTACGATTTTCAAGAACCCTATTTTCTTTATTTACAAGCCACCAAAACTCTCCCAAGAGATTAACTTGAGCGTCGGAGGGACCTACTGGCAGTCAACTTCCGGTGTGCCTTTACTGTTTTGCAGATATCTTTGAACCAGAATTAACCAATCTCATAAATCCATGTAGCAGCACCCAGCTCCATCAAAATCAGACAAAACCAATATCAATAATAATAATAATAATAATTAAATATAAAAAATTTCAACTTGTTAAAATATAATCTATTAGTAATTTTATTATTAACATTATTGAGGTAAATTATCGTATAAAATAGTCTTTTTATATGTCAACATATATACATATTATATTAAAATTTTGATTTGATTAAAAACAAAAGCCAAAAAGGAGTTGCATTAATTGCCATTGTGTTGTCACTTTTTGAAAATAAGCTTCATCCTTTTCTATTATTAATATTTTTATTAAATCATTTATGTTTCCCTTCACCACCGATTCCTTCATTTATTTCAAAGCTAACACGTTTTTTTGTTTTGTATTATCTCAAATTTTCTAAAATTCTTTGAGTTTAAATCTTCCTTTTTTAGGAAAATATTTTAATTTCAATCGACACTCTTATATTTTTATGCTTAAAATTTTTATTCATAAAATATTTTGAATACAAAATTTTTTAACTCAAATTCTTCAAAATTTTAATTGTAGCATTTTGTTATCTTATTGTAACAATCATTAGATATGGTACGTTGATCTATCCATCATGCATAATTTTTGTCTCCATTTGTAGTTGTGTGTTCCCTAAAACAAAGAGGAGACGAGTAGTGGAGATTGAGGAGTTGTGGCAGAAATAATAGAGGCTCCAGCGGAGAACACAACACTATAATTGGGGAATTTCGCCTTATCCAAAACTTGCATGACTATGGCAGTTCATGACTTATTTTTGAGGAAGGTCAACAGTAGTTCCACCATTTTAATAATAAAACTTTCAAATGCCTATTCATTAATTTCTCTTTACAAAGAATTGTCAATTGTGTTGATGTTGCGATCTCAGCTCATGTTATATAACAATAGCCTAAATTTCAATATAACAATAGCCTACTCTAGCTAAGAAAGCATGACTCAGCCTAAATTTTTAAGGCTTTAAGTGCTTGAACAATGTTATGCTCATCTACACACCTAAATTTCACATATATAATTTTCCAGAGACAAGACTTCAAATTGACATACACCATAAAGCTTGATTGTTTCATCTTTAATATTTATGAAATACAGGACCTGATTATTATTTGGACGACAACAGATGATAACATTTAGTTTTATAGACCGTCAAACAAGTCATTCGCCTATCTTCTTACTTATGCAGGCAGCTAATGTTGAGACTAAAACCTCTGTAATCCTGGAGAGTGGACATCCATTGAATTTTCAAGTTTCGGGCGTGCGAAATATAGTGGTAAGGCCATTAATTACTCAGGTTTCTTTCTTTTTACACATTTTTTTGATGACAAATACTTTGTAAAAATATATAACCCAATTTGTCAATAATTTGAATCTTTAGTTCACTAATTCTTCACTGTCAATTAATGTTTTCTTATATTATGTATTATATTAACCATTGGTTGTTTATGGACAATTAAGCTTGTACGCACACGATTATTTTAATTTATGAATTAAAGACATGGATTATGTTTGATGTTTTTGTTATTAGATAAATATTCAATTGATTAATAGGTTGTCAAGAAGAAGAGCTATGACAAGGACACATGTTTTTATTGTGGAGTCAACGGATATTAAAAGAGGAACTGCCCATCTTATTTTTCTAGCCTCAAAGATAAAAAGCTTAAAGAAGTTGTTTCTTCAAGTATGTTTAAGATTGAGATCAATTTCTATACTTATGCTCCACATTCTTGGGTATTAGATACTGATTATAGTTCTCACATATGTAATAACATGCAGATGTTAATAAGGAATTGATCATTGAAGAAAGGTGAAGTGGATCTGTAAGTTGGCAATGAAGCTAGAGTTGTTGCATTAGGTGTATTAGTTGTAGAAACTTGTATTTTAACTTTGCCTTCTGGTCTTATATTAGAATTTGATGATTGTTATTATGTTCCTATTATTACAAGAAACATCATTTATATTTCTTATTTGGATTCGAATGGTTTTGTCTTTATAATTAAGGATAACAGTTGTTTTTTTTATAAAAATGATGTTTATTATGAATCTGAATTGCATACAAATGATTTGTATGAGTTAGATCTTGAAAGGTCAATTCTTAACATAAATAGTAAGAATAGTGCGAAAAGAAAATTAAGTAACCAATCTCCATTTTATTTATAAAATTGTAGGTTAGGTCATATCAATGAAACTAGAATTAAAAAAATTACATAAAGAAGGATATTTGAATCCTTTTGATTATGAATCATATAAAATTTGTGAATCTTGTTTATTGAGAAAGATGACCAAATTACCCTTTAAGGAAAGAGACAACGTGCTAGTGAGTTACTAGAATTAATACATTCAGTTATATGTGGGCCTATGTTCACAAATGTTAGAGGTAGATACTCATATTTCATTACGTTCACAGATGACTATTCTAGATGTGGTTATGTGTACATGAAGAAACAAAAGTTTGAATCATTTGAAAAGTTCAAAGAATTCAGACTAGAGGTAGAGAAACAAACTGGAAAAAGTATTAAGACACTTAGATCAAATCGAGTTGGTGAATACTTAGATTATGAGTTTCTTAGTTACTTAAAAGAGAATGAGATTTTCTCACAATGGTCTCCTCATGCAACCCCACAACATAATGGAGTTTCTAAGAGGAGAAATCATACACTATTAGATATGGTACGTTCCATGATAAGTCATGCAATCCTTCCTATATCCTTTTGGGGATACGCAATTGAAACGGAAATATATCTTCTAAATAGAATTCCATCTAAATCGGTTGATAAGACACCATATGAGATATAGACTAGTAGAAAACCTGGATTATCACAGTTAAAGATTTAGGGATGTGAAGCGTGCTATATCTGATAAGTTTTAAGTTAAATCAGATAAATGCAAATTTTGGGATATCCAAAAGAGAGTTTCAATTATCAATTCTATCATCCTACTGAGCAAAAGGTGTTTGTCTTAAGACATGTTATATTCTTAGAAAAAGAATTTATTCTCAATCAAAGTAGTGGAACTGAGGTTGAATTTAGAGAAGTTTAAGAGCCACAAATTCACATCAAAATGGATCAAGAACCTCAAGTTGATACATATGATGTACAGCCGAGAGTTCAAGAGACACATAGTCCATGTCAAAATAGTAGGATACATCGTCTTCCCACTAGATTAGATCTACATATTGAGCATGGAAAGGATAACATATCACTTATACATGATGAGCCTACTACTTTTAAAGAAGCAATGTCAGACATCGATTCTTTAAAATGGCAAGAAGCCATGAAATCCGAAATGGAATCCATATAAACTAAGCAAGTATGGACTTTGATGAATGCATCTAAAGGTATAGTACCTATTGGGTACAAATAGATTTAAAAAAAACTAACATGGATGGAAATATATATACATATAAAGCAAGGTTAGTGGCAAAAGGTTATAGACAAAAATAAGGAGTTGATTTTGATGAAACTTTTTCGCCAGTAACAATGTTTAAATCCATAAGGATTTTACTGGATATAGCAGCATACCATGTAGCACCTTGCCCAACATCTTGAATGATGTCTATGTGTGAATTTTACAAAGCATTTCTAATTTTCACCAATTATTACACACATAAATATTTGAATACACGTTCTACAGAAATTGCGGAATATACAAATTTACACAAAAATAAGAAAATACAAATGCAGATGCAGATGCAGATGCAGATGCAAACTGATTCCAACCTTTAACCCTTACCTGAATGTAGTGACTATACTTTTGTTTGCCCAACGGGGTAACTCTTTTGAGTCTGAAAAATATCGCAAATTTTGGGTGAGTTTTGTGAACTTAGTGAGTGACTATCTTCGATGGCTCACTCCATCACATAACACATACAGTTCACATATTCACATAATCCACGCAATTTCATTAATAATCATATTAAGTCACATATATTTCACATTAGCTTGAAACATATCTCATATTCAAAAAATTAGTCAAACTACTCAAATCATACACATCAAATACATATGTAGTGCTTATGAGACTCATTTTCAATTTGTTATTGTTGTGATCGAACGTTTATAAATGTCTCATA
>JANJEY010000236.1:16951226-16962660 GCA_024703695.1 Erythroxylum cataractarum
TGAACCATCGATGATGGTTTCTCACTGAGTTCGCAAACTCACCCAACATTGCATCTATTTTTCAGGACAGTGATAGTTTGACTTCTAGCTCCGATCAGTGAGACCTTTCCTACTGTGTGTGCCGGCGAGAGGAGCATGGCCCACAGGTCTGTCAGCTGGAAATCTTTTGGGTATTTTGTGGATGACTTGTCTAGGAGCTATGTTAGTTCTTTTGGGTTGTACAGTTGTTATTATGACCGGATGATGTGCTGATGGTTTTATAAGATGAATGAAAAGAGATCTTTTGGTTTTAAAATTTAGCAATTTGATATTACTACTTTATTATTATTGATGCCATGAGGTGTATAAAAATGATCGAATGGTAGTGCACCATCGTCGTAGGTTATGCATTGGTACGACCTACGGGCGTCCCGGTGTATACTCTACGGTGAGGGGGCGCTACAGTGTAGTACGTCCTGTTTGGATCTACCCAAACCATCAATTTTGTGATTATGTGATATGTTTGATCAAGTTGTTTTTGTATGTTATATTGTTGGTAATTGCCTTTGATAAATTGATGCACCAATTTGTTTATGCTTATGTGATAAATTTATGAGAAGTTTGAAAATAAAATTGTAAGGGTTTTCATTAATGTGATGTTGGCTTTGAAAACAATGAATATTGATGAAATGAAAGTGTTTTGACCAATGTAAATTGGCTTTGATAAGTTTGAAAGATTTTTACAAATCTAAAAGTTGCTTTGAGAATGAGAAATAAAAGGATGCTTTTGCTTATTTTCTTAATTATTAAGCTGTTACCCACTGAGCCGTCGAGCTCACACCCCTTTTCCCCTCCACAAGTGATGAGCGGGAATACGAGTTTCAGTATTTGGGATTGAGGCATCACTTCAACATTTCTAGTTTAGAAGTCATAGAAGAGAAGTTTTAGGTTGCATTTTGAAGATTTGATTCAATATGTACTTCGACATTTGACATTTGGATTGTAATCGGGCTAAATGCCCTATAAAGCGTTGTAATAACTCAGATTGGTTATATAAATACAAGAGTGTTGAGTTTTAATGTATTTTTGTGCAATTCATATATGTTTTATCACAATGTATTGTTGTATGGTTTGCATTTGACAAGAAGAAGGGAAATGCATTGTTTTATAGTTTGGATATGATTAGAGTTTTAAGAGTGTGTGGCTGCTATAGTAGTTGATCCTTTGGAATATTTGGATTGGGTGGTGTTATGAGAGATTGAAGATTTAGGTTTATATGCAAGTACTTGAGTTAGGTTGCATTGAATTGAAGATTGGATATGAATTTTTAAAAGTTATGCTGTCAAATTTTTACAAAATTTGACAAAACCTTTGATGGTGATTTAGACCCCCTTAGCGTTTGAGTTGAATTGGGAAGTCTTCTTGAAGAATGTAACATACGTTTAGAGCTTTCTAATGGTGTATGGTATGCCTTAATTGGAGTTAGAAATAAAAACTTATGGGAGTTGAACCTATACCAGTTACTGTTCATGCTGCAAATTTTACTGTTTCATTGGTCCTTATATGAGTAAGTCATTTGAGTGAGTTTTTACCTCCTTTAATGATGGAATTGAGTTTTGCATCCTTAATGAAATTTGTAGAGCACTTTGTTATCTTTCCATTGAGGTATAATATGTACATTTTAGAATTTGGAGTAAGAAGTTATGACAATCGGAAGATAACTGTTAAAGTCATTTTCTATGTTTAAGCTTATGATGGCCTTGATGACTAAGGATTGAATTCATGGATTTGATTAACCATTTAAGTTGTAATTTGTGATTTTGGTGAGTTGAACTTGGTGGTTAAGGTGTTATGAAGTATTTATGCTTTAGAAGAAGTTAAATTTATGCAGAATGCAAGTGGTTATGAAGTTAGATTGAAGGTGAGATGTTTGGAAGAGGAATTGAAGTTTTGTAGATTGGCGTGAGCCTCGGGTGAAAAACACCCCTTATCCTGCCCATGTCCGTTAGACGGACTTGCATGTCCGTTTAACAGACATTCTCGAAGCATTTGGTACCATTTCACCCGATTGTGTCTGTTAAACGGACATGGCTGTCTGTTTAACGGACAGCTACGGGAAAAAGTGTGAATTTGGACAATGTTAGAGGCCGAATCTCATTTTGTGGTCTTCATGATAGTTGTATATCTAGATTTCTTCTTTCTAATGGTCAAAGAACGAACTCTTTCCGACATCTAGATTAAAAGTTATGGAAATCGCACCAAAAGAGTTTCAATTTGATTTTGGGTATGAACATAGTCTATTCGTTTGGGCATAACTCCCTCATACGACCTTCAATTGAGGTGAGACTTGAACCATTAGTTTTCTAAGACATGTATCTTTCTCCTTACAAATATTTGTACCATTTGTAGTTAAATTAAAAATGTTTGCATTAAAATAAGTGAGAGGTCGGTTTGGAGATCATATTTGGAGTATGAGCTCTTTTAGGCTTTTTGAGCATAACTTGATTTATACAACTCTGTTTGAGGTGATTCTTATTGCGAAACGAACTTGAGACATAGAGATACAACTCATATGAATAAGTCAACCTATGATTTTGGTGTTTACATAGTGTACGCTCACCATGAATATGGAGTTACAACTAAGGACCCTGCAAGGTTTTAAGCACAAGGTTCATATTTTTGCAATTTTAATGACGAATCAAGTTTTCTATCGTGGTGAGGAATCCCTCCCTCGTGGGTGGAGCGTCCAGATGTCACGTAGGATGTCGGACCAGTGTCTCACCAGGGTGGGGTTCCAACAGATTAAATGACAAGTGGCCTGACAGGATTGTGATATTTGGCAGCTTGAGGAATGGACAAATGGGATGCATACAATAGAGACAAATGTCATGTTGTGAGAGTGACACCTAGCATCGAATGAATCCAACTAAGACAAAAGTGTTGTTGCTGGTCATTCTTCTTCTCCTTGTTCATTCACCGCCAAAACACCATTCTCTTTCATTCTTTTGTATTTGGCTTATGTTGTGCTTGATTACTATATCAAGATGTTGCATCAAGGAAGTTAGACCTTGTCATCTTTTGTGCTACTATCTTCTTAGTGTAAAGATCATCCTAGTTTCACTTGGATTTTGGAGTTCTGTTTGTTTCTTGGAAGGCTAGATGGCTTGTTCTTTGCAGTTAGAATTTGAAGTTAAGTAGGTAAGGTAGTTCTAAACTTGATAGCATGTATTAATACCAAGTTCTATAATGATTGAATTGGCATGGAACATGTGTTATAATGATGATAAATGAGTGTTAGAAAAGTGAGCTTTTTATGGAAAATTCTGTTTGGGTTTTGATGCATGAAATACTACGATTTGTGAGCTCCTAATGAATATTTTTGAATTGGATTTGGACATGAATTGGATGAGGAATTGAAACATAAGTAAGGTATAATTAAGGTGAAATGAATGGACTTTGATGAAGGTGTTTGGGTTTTGGAATGAAGGAGTTTAAACTTGGAAAATCGTAAGAAATTGGGTAGTCCATGATTGTGGCACTCATCCCACTATCGTAGGTAGATGAATTAGCTTATGTCACAATCATGGGAAGGTACCCCATGATCGTGGGCAAGGTTATGACGTGAAAATTTCTGTTTTGTGCAATTGTTGAACCAAATAAGGGTAAGATACTTTATAATGGTGTATTTAAACTTAATTAAGGTTGGAAATGAATCTAGTTTGATGTTCGATTAATTGATTAAAGGTTGAATAAGTTTTTAGTTGTTAATTGAGGTAATAACTTAAAGAAAATGTTGTTTGATATCAAAGTATCTAATGTTCGAATATATGATTTGTTCAAAGGATAAATGTGTTCTTATGGAAACAAATGTGATCTTAAGGATATAAGCAATGTGTTAGTTACGAATGTTAGTGAATGAGGAACTTGTATGAATACATATAAAGTGTAATTACTTAATGTATTCATTGGTGTATTATCGTAAATGTTTATGTTTATAAGGCATGTTAACTTTGATCAAATGTGAATGAACATGTTCAATTTAAGCAAGATGGAATAAAATCATGTGTTATGCACTACATTTTTTACATGTGATTTTGAAATATGAAACATTTTGTTTTAAAACTGCTAGGTCTTAGCCATGGGCAAATAGGCATGCCTGGAAGGGTCTACAATTGCTCTTGTTCTTAGACACTGCAGTTCTTTTGTACTTTGATACTACGGTGACCCCTGTTCTTAGATACTACAGTGTCTTTTGATTCAGACTTAAGTCTCTTTTGTTTCCGTTGATACCAGTTATTGGTATCCCCTATTCTGTTCTCATTACCCACTTATGTAAAAAAGGACTAGCAGGCTAATATGTTTTATTTTTTGATATATGTTCAGTTCTAAAACAAAGTAAGTTTTGATCTGATATAAGTTTTGCCTTGATCTATTATAGGTTATATTCTGTTTTGACACAACTATATCCTATTCTGAGACTTTTAAGTCATGTTCTGTAGTAACGATATTATGTTCTGATACTTATATGATTTGCTCTTATGCAAGAATACTCTATTCTGATGCTTTTAATGGTCTGATTACTCTTTAATTTGAATAATTAAAGATTGCTTATGATATAATCTGATTCAGTACATATGAATGCTAGATGACTATTAAAAACAATCGTCATTTTATATCTTGTTTAGTTATTCCCTACTAAGCTTTATGTTTAGTACGATAGTTTTTCCTCCGTGTAGGATTTGATAAGAATCTTTAAGATGGGGACAAAGACAACCATAGTGGTCAAAAAAGGATGAGTTTTGTTTTGAAAAATGTTTAGTTTGTTATTGAGTTGTACTCAATATGATAAGATGTTTTGTATTTTTGTGTATATGGTTTGTAATAACCTTAATTCAAGATGGATTTAGAAGTTAAGGCATGTATTTTGAAAAGTACAATGTGTATGATATATTTTGTTTATTAACTCAACCTATAATGAAATGTATTGTATGTTTGTATGAGTTTCTTTTCAGGAAGTTTTGGAATGATTTGATATGATTTAGATATGTTTTGTGTGACATACTGACATATGTATATCCTCTTAAGGGTATTCAGGTGTTACATGAACCAAGAGCTTCTTCATTTGGTATTCTTCAGTTATCCAATATGCATGCATGAAGGCTGGCTAGAGCAAAAGAGAGGAGCGTGGATAACAGCTTCTTCAACATTTTCTCTTGCAATTTCAAGGAGAATAACAAAAATGGAGATGGAATGCTAGCTTCCCAACCCTGACTCAACGGGAATATTGACTCCAAGTCACAGTTAAGTTATTTTTATCATTTTAAGGTTCTAATTTTTTTAAGATTGTTGTGTTGTTGGTGTTAATTTGATCGAGTTTTGGGATGAATGATCTTAGTACGTTATTTGGATTGTTTTATTTCAAATCTATTGCTAAAACATTGAATGTAATCTATAATCGTTATTTTTGATGTTTGTGAGTAGCATCTAATGATCCCGTGTTGTTAGGAAGAACATAATTTAGTTTAGATAACCTAAACATGTAAGGTTACTACTTATATTGATCGTTTTTTATTTAATGCGACTATCAAATTAAATCTAGAGATTATATTCTATGTTATTTAGTAGTTAGGTTTAATTAATAATCGTATCTTGATTAAACAAAACTTAAGGAAAAACTTAGATCGATAGTCCAAAAAGAGTTTTAAAGACGTTAGGATGATGGAATATGCTTGATCATGTTTAGGCCGAGATTGACCCTATAACCAGACCTTAACTCATATTTGATACATTATTCATTTTTTATTGCCTACTTTAATTTGTTTTCGATAGTTTACTTTGATTTTATTTTCTAAATTGATTAAAATCCAAAACCCATTTTATATTTTCCTTGCTGTAATTAATTTTGTTATGGAAATTAACTAAAAAATTCCTATGGATTCGATCCCGACTCACTATAACTACAAATTTTAGTGCGCAGAGTCATGTAAGTTTTGCAGTGCACTTGACACGCGCTGTCATGTAAGTTTTGCAGTGCACTTGACACGCGCTGTCATGCAAATTCTAAAATATGCAAAGTTTTTTAAAGAATTATGCACAAATAAAAGGAAGTTGAAAGATAAGGAAAGAATAATTTTAACTAAGAATGTATTAGCTATGATAAATAAAAAATTACAAAAAAAGGAAAGATCCACATATGTTTACACTTCCATGTGTTATTGGTGATAATAAAACTAAGCGTGCCATGCTAGACTTAGGTGCATCTATTAAAGTCACGCCATAATCAATTTACTGAGCTTTAATTTGACTTTTTTGCAAGAAACTATTGTGATTATTTAACTAGCTGATCATCTTTATGTGCTTACTATTAATATTATTGAGGTTTTTTTAGTCAAAGTTAACGGTTTGACATTCCCTATGGATTTTTACATCTTGAAGATGGATGGAGATGGTGTTGAAATTTTAACTTCGATTTTATTGGGAAGGTCGTTTATGAAGACAATTAAGAAAAAAATCGATGTAGATAAGGGTACTCTTTCCGTTAAGTTTGATGTTGAGATATTAAATTTCAATATTTTTGAAGCAATGAAATGCCCTAATAATTTTCAATCCATTCATCATATAAATATTGTACATTTATTTGTGTAGGATATTTTTAAAGAAGAAAGTTTTGATGATGAAATTAAGTTTAATGCTAAATTAGAAGTGAATGAGTAAGTTGATGAAACTTATAAAGTTGTAGAATCATTATTAGCTTCGAAAACTTTAAATGTTGAACTTACTATAACTCACATGAAAATGTTACCTTTTATTTTGCAGGTTATAAAGATAAAATTTAGGCCTTTACCTCGTTACCTAAAGTATGTCTATTTGGTTCATGGAGAGCCATTACCTGTGATCACCTTGAAAATGTTGACTACAAGGCAATATGAAAAATTTGTAATACCACTTAGGAAGTACAAAACTTCAATTGGTTTGACTTTAGTGAAATAAAAGGCATTAGCCTGACAATTTACATGCACATGATTATTTTAGAAGAGAATGCTAAACCAATATAGGAACCCTAAAGAGGACTCAATCCAACGTTGAAAGATGTGGTGATGAAAGATATTCTAGAACGTTTGGATGCAAGTACATTATATCCAATCTTGGATAGTAAATAGGTTAGTCCATTGCATTTTGTGCACAAGAAAACTGGTATGACAATGATACAAAACCAAAATGACGAGTTGGTATTAATGAAGGATTAAACGACGACTGTGGAATAGAGAAATGACGATGTCTACATCTGAGAGGAGGCATTGACAAATTTAAGGATTTAATCTTGTTAAAATAACGTCATTTTAGTTATATTATAAAAAGACGTCATTTCATTAATCTATCACTTCCGTTAATTAAGGCTGACGTGTCATTAATTAGTGTTCCTAGACAAGTAACACTGCCAAATCAGCAAAAATAATAGAGACATTAATGGCCCACTAAAATTGAAAAATTTTGAAAAATTGAAAATTTTATTGTTATTTTCTAAACTTCAGACTAAGTTTGAGTTTTTTTTTTTTAATTAACCCTTTAAATAATAAAGAAATTCCATTATAATACCCCCGAAAAATCAAATTTTTAGTTTGTTTATGTTAGGATGGTGTTAGTTAAGATTCATAATTAGCACCAAATGATCAATAAGCTTCAGCGTCAGGGGAGCTAATTTGGTGGGTAGATGATTAAAATGAAGGCGAGTGTCGCAAAAATAGGCAGAAGAGACAAATATCAGCAACTGTCAAATAACTTAAAAGCGCGGGCAGTTTTAAATCGGAGGCTAATGATAGTAATTAACAACAATAATACAAATAATTAACAGGGTAGCTTAAAGAAAGCTACTGGGCGGCCAACACTAATGGATGCCATAACTACTCAAATATAGCTCTTTTCCCTTTATATTTGCTTATTTCTCGTTGCAAAAACCAATTTGCTCCAAAACGACGTGTCTTGCCTGCATGTAAGCCAAGAGGTGACCCGGAGAGAAGAGAGAGAACGCTATACTTTGCATTCTCTCCAATTCTCTATTGCTCTGTAACCCGCTGCTCGATCGGTTGTTTTGTTATATATTTTGTTAAAGATTTGATCGGGAGTGGAAGAGGTGAGAGAATCTTGCGTCCTATTATAGCCTTTTGTTTCTAAGAGCTTCTCGGTATCCAAACAGATAAAGTGGAAGGAATGCATTATTGCTTGTTTGGTTGCATGCAATGGATCTGTTATTCTACATTTTAGCTCGATAATGAATTAAGTATTCGGTTAATAAAGTTTGAAAAAAAATGGATTGAGTTCAGAAGATTCTGGATGTTGTTTCTCTAGAATTCTATTTTTGGGGTCAACCATGATTTTGTGTTGTTGTTCATAGAGCTGCTTTCGAAAACTTAAAACGGAACCGAAACAGCCAAATTACAACTTCTCAGTTAGGAGTTTATGCGCATGGACGTAGTGGAGATTCTTGTGCAGGTCGCAAACATTCCTTAAAAAAGATTGTAGTGAATTCTCAACTCCCAAGCTCAAGAAAGAGAAAGAAAATTTTATTAGAAGAAAGCTGTTTCGTTTTCTGGGTTGAGATAGTTTTTATTTGGAAATGTTGTAAGGTTAACATGTGAAGAATTCTTTGTCAGACTGTTAGTTTGGACCATTTTAGGATAACTTCAAATTAGCTTAAGTAATTAGACAAGTCACCCTCTCTTTGAATCGCGATTCCTTGTTTATGAATTGTCATATCTACTTGGTCACGAATCCTGATTCTGTTTTTTTTTCAAGTTTAATATTCAGACTTGTTGGATAAGGATATTCTGGGCAAGAACTGTGCACTGTGTCGGTGAATTTAGCACTAACGCATGATTAGTTTGTTGGTGTTATGGTTTATTGGCCCTTGTGTCTTCTGGGACACCAACATACTTGTTTTATTATGAAATCTTGACCACAAAGCATTAACTGGAAATTAAAGAGAAAGTATTTATCATTTATTTCTGGTCCATATGAGGATGACTTGACTTCCTTGTATGTGGGATATTCTCCACTCTTGTTCGGAGAGCAGGTGAGAAAGGGAAGCCGCTTATGTGGAGGAGCCAATGCAGAGGGCAACAGGAGACGTGGAGAAAATTCTTGTTTCAGTTCGTCTACGACCTTTGAGTGCGAAGGAAGTTGCCAAAAATGATGTGTCTGATTGGGAATGTATCAATGATACCACTATCATGTGTAGGAACAATCTTTCAGTTTCAGAGAGGTCCATGTATCCAACTGCTTATAGCTTTGGTAAGAAAGTTTTCCTTTTTAATATTGTATCTCTTTTCTACTTTTTTCTTTGCCAATCACATTTCAAGTGATCATTCCGTATCAAGATTTGCCAAATTTCAATCTGTCAATACTGAAAAGAATGATGTGGCTGCCACGTTCTACATTTTCAACTTTAACGGTGCATAATTTACTCTCTTCATGAGCAACTTCTTCTGGAAGTTGTTACAAATCTGAGGAACCTTTTTTCTTTTTTTCTCTCTCTGGTCTATTTTCTGAACTGGGTTTATCTGTTATGTTAACTTCCCTTTTGTTTTGTTCCATTCTTTTCTTTGTTGAAATTCTTGGCTGTAGACAGGGTATTTAGTCCTGATTGCTCCACGAGGCAGGTGTATGATCAAGGAGCAAAAGAAGTCGTTCTTTCGGGCGTCAGGGGTATAAATTGTAAGTACATATCTTAGTTGTTTACTTGTTTTGTATCTTGGACTTTACTGTGAGCTCCACCTCTATACCCGCATTTCTCAAAACTTAATCAGTCTAAATGGTACATTTCTTTCAGCAAGTGTATTTGCGTATGGACAAACCAGCAGCGGAAAGACATTCACAATGAGTGGAATTACTGAATACAGTGTAGCAGACATATACGAGTACATAGAGAAGGTAGTGGAATTATTATCCTTGTTATGTTAAATCAAGAGTTTGTCTAGTATTCCTTTTGTTTCCCTTGATTGATGACAAACTCTCATGTATTTTCATTTTTCTAGCACAAGGAAAGAGAATTTGTCTTGAAGTTTTCTGCCATGGAGATCTACAATGAATCTGTTAGAGATCTCCTTAGTACGGACACAGCTCCTCTACGACTTCTTGATGATCCAGAGGTGAGTCTCATTCTATGTTTGGTGAAGTAATGTTTTAGTTCTTCATTACATCTAACAATAACTACGTGAACAGAAAGGAACTGTTGTAGAGAAACTATGTGAGGTTACTATACGGCACTGCAGTCATTTTAGAGAACTTCTATCTATATGTGAAGGTAAGTTAAGCCTTTCACTTTCTTGCGTTCTCTGGATGATTGGTGACTGCATGCTCAACCAGCCCCGGAAATTCTTACAGCTCAGAGACAAATAGGCGAAACTTCCTTAAATGAAACAAGCTCTAGATCACATCAGATTCTGAGGCTGGTGAGATTTAGTTATTTCATCATGATTTCCCAAATCACCAGTATTCTTATTGTATTTGCATGTCAGGTAATTGAAAGTTCTGCACATGAGTTCCTAGGCAATGACAAATCAAGCACCCTTATAGCAACTGTGGTATGATTTATTGAGTTGATATCAATGGTTTAATTAGTAAAATGATAGATTCAACAGCTGTTTTGATCATTTTTCCGGATAGAATTTTGTTGACTTAGCAGGAAGTGAGCGTGCGTCCCAGACATTATCAGCTGGCATGAGGTTGAAAGAAGGTTGCCACATAAATCGTAGCTTATTGACATTGGGGAGTGTTATCCGAAAGTTAAGGTTAGCCCACTATTCTTGTCTCTTAATTTTCAAATTTCAACATTTCTTAAGGAGTGTGTGTTATGTGCCCATGCTTTCTCCAAAAAGGTATTCTCTTTCCCCTTATTTACGTTGGTTCCCTTCTTTGTAGAACCTATTTTTGGTGATGAAAAACTTGTCAAAGACAAGGTTTGCCAGATTGGCTAAATTATTCTACTCCTAATTAGCTAATTTTTAAGATAACTTCTTTATTACTTTATTGCATAACGTAGCAGCCTTATATAGGCAAAGAAACACAAAAATTCCACCTAAACTAGGACTCCTAGAAAGATTCAAGCTGTTTTAGGACTTTTAGAAAGATTCCTATTCAAGCTGGTTTTATTAACATAACTATAACATAAAACTCCTACAAAAAATAAAATACTCCTCTAATAGACTCGTAATAAAACACTCCTCTTTGCAAGTAGTAGGTCCTTCTCACAATGCATCCATATTAATGTTATGAATACCGTATCGGGTTCGATACCGGATTGAGCTCTTGAGCGAAATTATACCTGTACCGGTTGGTATCGGATACCGTTTCAGAAATTTTTTTAAATTTATAAAATAATTCCTAAAATTTTTAAGAATTGCAAAATAGTCCATATTGGTATATTATACAGTTGTACTGTATACTTTACTAGTTTACT
>JANJEY010000236.1:17107573-17118050 GCA_024703695.1 Erythroxylum cataractarum
CCATATGTACACTGACTATGAAATGGTGCGTCTACAATTAGTGGTACACCATATTATTTCTATTTTTTATAACAAAAATAAATTATTCTATATTTTAAATTTTAAAAAAATTATTCCATCTGTAGTTAATAATACGGCTCAAATCCTCAAATCCAAGCTTATTTAAAACAAACTTTCTATCTTAATACAAGAAATGAAGTACCTTACGTCCAGAGTGACACTTGGCAAATGAATAGAAAGTTTCACGCTAGGAAGGTTGGTCCACTATTGGTGGTAATAAATCCACGCAACAAAGTAATTTCTCTTCCATAATAACACCCTTTTAAAAAGTTATCAAAATGTCTGGAAAACTCTTTTCAAAGTTTTAGTTTTAGCCCATAAAATCAGCCTCCCGCTGCTAAATTATCAATTCAAATTTGCCACCAATCAGTTCGCACGTCGATTTTTCAACTGTCTACACAAAGCAATTTGCGGCCCGTCTAAAAGACTTGACCTTTTAAGCCTACCCTAGTTTTGTTTGATGACAATCTAATGACAGATGCCTACCTAATAGCTTTTGTGCACTTTACAATTATAACCCAAAAAGTTACTCAACCTTTTAAAAAATTATTAATGTTATTGTTATTAATTTCTTTTCGTTTTTTGACCAGAGGAGATATGGATCAATCACGAAGTCGGAAATGCAGGAAGGGAGAAAAACGAAAATCAGGGAAGGAAAGTTAAAATGACGCCGTATTCACATCTATGATGACATGTAATAAATTCTCATCAAGAACACAGGAAGAAGAAAGGTAAAAGACCACGCACGCAGGGACAGGATCACAGGACCCAATGATTCATCCCATCTCCCAGCATATGAGAGAGAGAGAGAGAGGATGCAAAGGTCAATAAAGCACAACAGCCCACATATCCCCATTTTTAAAGAGCTCGGAAACAAACTCAGAGACACCTGAACTGAAGGAGAAAAAGATAAGAGAGATTTTCTAGTGTAGGTCTTGGAAAGTCTCTGTTTCTGTGCTGTGTTTTTTAGTGTGTGGGTCTCAGTCTCTTACACAATTCTCAGTCTGCAACCTAACTCACAGCACAGCAGCAGCATGCCATTGCGCACTCTGGCGCATCATATTCATATGGCTACCCCTAGTCCTCTCATTCTCATCATCTTTTCCTCTGCCAACTCTGTCTTCTCCTCGCTGCTACATTACGCTCCCTCGCTTATCCTACGCCACCACCAAACTCTGTAAATCAAATACACATCGACAACACGCTTTTCAACTTATTCCTTCTTCTTTGACCATGAAAATTCTTCTTTTATTTTCACCTGCACTGCTGCTCTGCCTCTGTGCACCCTTGTTATCCTTCGCCACCCAAGATCACAGCCTCTCGGAGATCGAAGCTCTTATCTCCTTCAAGCTCAATCTTCAAGACCCAATCGGGGCCTTAAACGACTGGGACCCCTCTACCCCCTTCGCCCCCTGCGACTGGCGTGGTGTCGCCTGCACCGGTCGCCGCGTCACCGAGATCCGCCTCCCTCGTCTCCACCTCGCAGGTCCTCTCAGTGACCAGCTGGCTAACTTGCGCATGTTGCGTAAGTTAAGCCTGAGGTCAAACTCATTCAACGGAACTATCCCTTCCTCCCTCTCCAAATGCATTCTCTTACGCGCCCTTTTTTTACAATACAACTCACTCTCCGGCGAGCTCCCGCCGGAGATGGGTAACCTTACCAACCTCCAAATTCTCGATGTAGCCCAAAACCACCTTTCTGGAGAAATCTCCGACGGCATTCCTCCGAATCTCCAATATCTTGATTTGTCGGGAAATGCATTCTCTGGTTCAATCCCACAAAGTATTGCCAACTTATCCCAGCTCCAGCTTATTAATCTCTCGTACAACCAGTTTTCCGGAGAAATCCCGGAGAGCCTCGGCGAGCTCCAGAGTCTGCAGTACGTCTGGCTGGATAACAATGCGTTGGAAGGGACTTTGCCGTCAGCGATTGCTAATTGCTCTTCGTTTGTTCATTTAAGCGCGAATGGTAACTCCCTGGGAGGTGTGATTCCGGCGGCAATCGGAGCGCTTCCAAAACTGCAAGTCGTTTCGCTTTCGCACAACAAGCTATCTGGGTCGATTGCTTCTTCCATGTTCTGTAATGGGTCGGTTTATTCGCCGTCCATAAGGATTTTGCAGCTTGATTTCAATTCGTTTGACGGTATTGTTGGGCCGGAGTCAGAGTTTTGTTTTAGTGTCTTGCAGGTGTTGGATGTTCAACAGAATGAGATACGGGGTGGGTTTCCCGGTTGGTTGACGAAGGTTGTTACTTTGACAACTTTAGATGTTTCAGGGAACTTGTTTTCCGGTATGATTCCGCGAGAGATTGGGAGCTTGACGAGGTTGGAGGAGTTGAAAATGGCTAACAATTCGTTTAATGGTGTGGTTCCGGCGGAGATTGTACAATGCAGCTCATTGAGTGTTCTTGATCTTGAAGGCAATCTCTTTACAGGTGAAATCCCCTCGTTTTTGGGTGGTATGAGAGGTTTAAAGGTCTTGTCTCTAGGGGATAATCAGTTCTCGGGTTTGGTTCCCGAAAGTTTCCAAAATCTGGCCCAGCTTGAAAGCTTGAGTTTGAGAGGCAATGGCCTGCAAGGAAGCTTCCCAGATGAGCTTATGGGGTTTAAAAACTTGACTGTGTTGGATCTGAGTGGAAATAGTTTCTCTGGCGAAATTCCTGCTGGCATTGGGAACTTGAGTAGGATAATGTCGATGAATTTGAGTGGGAACGCTTTTTCAGGGAGTATACCAGCAAGTTTGGGAAATTTATTGAGGCTGAGGACTATTGATTTGAGTAAACAGAATTTGTCTGGAGAGCTACCATCTGCCATTACTGGCTTGCCAAATCTTCAAGTGGTTGCTTTGCAGGAGAATAACTTGTCTGGGGATGTTCACGAAGGGTTCAGCAGTTTAGTTGGTTTGCGTTACTTGAATCTCAGTTCTAATGAGTTTTCTGGTCAGATTTCATCAACTTTTGGATTTCTTAGGTCGTTGGTTGTGCTGTCACTGTCCAACAATCACATCTCCGGGTTCATTCCTCCAGAGCTTGGTAACTGCTCCGATCTCGAAGTCCTGGAGTTGCGATCAAATTCCTTGATTGGTCGAATTCCAGCAGATCTCTCTCATGTCTCACATTTGGAGGTGCTTGATCTGGGTAGGAACAATTTATCAGGTGAAATCCCTTCAGACATCTTCAGGTGCTCTTCGTTAACTTCATTGCAGTTGGACACTAACCATCTTTCAGGTAGCATACCAGATACGCTATCCAATTTATCCAACTTGACATCTCTGGATGTCTCGTCGAACAACTTGACTGGAGCGATTCCTGTTAGTCTTGCACGGATTCCTGGCTTGGTATACTTGAACTTGTCAAGGAATAATCTTGAAGGTGAAATTCCGACCACGTTAGGTTCAAGATTCAATCCATCAGCATTTGCAGATAATCAGGATCTGTGTGGAAAGCCATTGGACAGAAAATGTGTGGATGTTGCTGCTAAGGATGTAAGGAAAAGGTTGATTCTTTTGATTGCTGTGGCTATTGGTGGTGCTTGCTTTCTATCAATTTGCTGCTGCTGCTATGTTTTCAGCCTCTTGAGGTGGCGCAAGAGGCTAAAACAACGTGCAGCAGGAGAAAAGAAACGGAGTCCCGCAAGGGCAAGCTCAGCTGCAAGTGGGGGTAGAGGAAGTTCTGACAATGGAGCTCCGAAACTTGTTATGTTTAACAACAAGATTACGGTCGCAGAAACACTTGAAGCAACCAGACAATTTGACGAAGATAATGTTCTTAGCAGGACAAGGTATGGCCTGGTTTTCAAGGCTTGTTATAATGATGGTATGGTGCTATCAATACGAAGACTCCCAGATGGATTGCTAGACGAGAACATGTTCAGAAAAGAAGCTGAATTCCTGAGCAAAGTCAAGAACCGAAATTTAACCGTTCTTCGAGGCTACTATGCTGGTCCACCAGATATGAGACTCCTAGTCTATGACTACATGCCTAACGGTAACCTTGCCACCCTCCTCCAAGAAGCATCCCATCAAGATGGCCATGTCCTAAATTGGCCAATGCGCCACCTAATAGCGCTTGGAATCGCTCGTGGACTAGCATTTCTGCACACATCCAACATGGTCCATGGCGATGTCAAGCCACAGAACGTGCTATTTGACGCAGATTTTGAAGCCCATCTCTCGGATTTCGGCCTAGACCGCCTCACCGTGGCAACTCCAGCAGAGCCCTCCAGTTCAACGACAGTTGGCACATTGGGTTACGTCTCACCGGAAGCAGCACTAACAGGGGAACTCACAAAAGAATCAGATGTCTACAGTTTTGGCATTGTCCTGCTGGAACTGCTGACGGGCAAAAGGCCGGTGATGTTCGGACAAGACGAAGACATAGTGAAATGGGTCAAGAAACAGCTTCAAAAGGGTCAAATTACGGAACTTTTAGAACCAGGATTGCTGGAGCTTGACCCCGAGTCATCAGAATGGGAAGAATTTTTACTTGGAGTCAAAGTTGGTCTGCTCTGCACAGCACCAGACCCTCTGGACCGACCCACCATGTCCGACATCGTGTTCATGCTCGAAGGTTGCCGTGTCGGCCCCGATATTTCGTCGTCCGCCGACCCGACCTCTCAACCGTCGCCGGCCCAACAACCCGAAACCTGACGCCAAACCTCCCACTTTCTTCATTTTTAACCAATTTTTTTCTCTTAAAAATTCTCATGTAACAGTAGGCGAGTTTTGTTAGAACTTGGATTTCTTTTGTGGGGTCTATTTATTTACTTTTTTGTTTCTTTTCCTAACTGAAGGCCCTCCGGCGGGACCGCCGTTTGTGGTTGTTGAAATCTAGCGTAATGTCGTAGTAATGGTCAAAGGATAGGGAGACAAATTACATTAGACAGTGGGGCCCACAACTGGGTCTTAGAAGAGGAGAGAGTGTTAATGTGATGAGCAATGAATGAGTCAGACCGCCTGATTCAGTTCAGCCATGTGGAAACTTTTGAGTGAGTCAACCAAATATAAAAAAGGCAAAAGCAATATAGCCGTTAGCGAATTGGGGGGAGCGAGGGAGGATTTGAAGTTAGAACAAGAATAAGAAAGGAAACGTGGCCGGCTGTAGCCACGTGGGCTGGCAGAGGGCCCCGCTAAATCATCTGGGAAAGCAATAGTGTTAGGGTGAAAATGATGGGGTGGCAATTATCTTTTGGTGGGTATTCTTATTCTTAGCACAATCTGAATGATGTCTAATCTTTCGTATTTGTGTAGACCATCATATCGTTTTGTTCCGCTCTAATCACATCACCACCAATGCCAATCTTTCTTAGAATAGGCTGTCAGGGATTATAGGTGAATAATCAGTTACCACTAATTGCAACGCCATGTTATTATTCCATCTGATTTATAATAAGAGTCGTTTTAGGTATATTTTGTATTTTTTTAAAATAACTCTTATTATAAATCGGAGGGAGTATTAATTTTATGTTTGTTCATTCCAACAAGAGAATGACCTTACTGTTACAAAACAATTAGTATTAGTTATTTACGGGTCTTGTTCTCTTTCATTTCTAGGTCCCCATTATATGAGTCATTAATGTACTGACGCAAGGATATAAAGACTACAACACCTGATCAAATCTCCTGTGCTCCGGTTTTGAATGTTATCTTGTGCCCGGGCACAACAATCCTGTATGAATATTAAAATTACGGTAGAAATTAATTTCAAATTGTATATTCTTTTAATGTGTCAATGCTCATTTTTATAAATAAGGAAAACAAAGGTAAGGACTTGTGCAAGTAAAGAGTAACAATGTTGCCATAGGTTTAGATTCTAATAATAATGACCAAAACCAAATCACAGGTCAGTGGCACTTCACTATTATTAAAATTTAAATCTAGGGTTTCCCACTTAAGCACGTGACAGATAACAAGCCAAATCAATTGTTGGCTTGTTAGTAACTTCTTGATTCAACCTACCATTCTTGACTCAGATCTAACTAATCAGAGAAGGGAGGACAAGCATAACCAAGGGATTCGCTTATGACACAAATAAAGTAATTGAGCCAATCGTCAAAAGCACAAGCGGCCTGGTGTCTTATCCCTCACTTTTTTAAAAAATAATTATTACATTCAAAAGAGATTCGTGTTTTGTTAAATGAATATGGCCCGTGGATGTCCACCTTACATATTGTCTATAGCTTTCACTTTTTAGTTTTTAATCATCACTCCCGTATTATTTGACTGAACATCAATCAAATTCTATAAAACTCTTTTTGTAACAGAAACGTTCTAGTCCTGTGAACCTGAACCTGAACTAGATCCCAGGGACAAATCTAGCAACAAATAGATAGGCCACCTTCTAAATCGACCTAAAGAGCAATTAAAGATTTTGGGATCCAGGACATCAGCCACCGATGGATCTTGACATAACCTTTTGATTACAGGACATCAGCCACTAATGGATCTTGACATAACCTTTTGACTATACTTCTTGTCCAGACTTCACTAAAGAGCTGCAATTAAGTTTTTCCAAGGCTTCAACACAGGGATTAGACAAGGAAAAATATGAATACAAAACACTACCATACAGCTCCACACGATGCTTATAAATTGCAGAAGTAATTTACAAATCTTTGGTGCATGAAATACAAATGGTCTTTTTATCTAAAAGTTTTATGTTTAAACTTAAAATTTAAATAACAAAGAGTGAATTAGGAGCTCTATTCAATAACATGTTAATACTAACTAAACCTGATAATAACATTTGAAAGCAGAGCAACTTGATCCTATTTCAAGAACACCTGTTGATACATTGAAATTTTTTTTATTTTATTTGATCTATTAATTTAGTTTTTGACTTATTGAAGTTTTTTATTTATAAATTACAGAAGTAATTTGATAGTCTTAGGTGCAAGACATAAAAATAGTCATTTTCCCTAAAAGCTTTGTGTTAAAACTTAAAATTAAAATATAACAGAGAATGAATTAGGAGTTTTATTAAAAAGTCAACTTATCCAGTGCACAACGCTGCTTGCTTTTATGACTTGAAAATGTGACCTTATGGTCATAAAAAAACATCTAATAAACTCACCCTCTAAGAGCTTTATTAAAAAAAATGTTAACACTAACAAACCCTGATAACAACATTTGAAAGGAGAGGCTATATGTCTTCAATTTCAGGAGAATTTGTTGATTTGTTAGATTTTCTTTTATTTGACTTCATTTATTAGTTTTTTATTTTTGATTGTTTATTTTTTTCAAATTATGCACCTTTTTGTCAAAGTTGTTTTTGAAATTAAAGAATAACAATTTTAGTTATTGAAAATAAAGAGGTTGAGATATGTATTTATCCAATATTTTATTAGGATTTTTTTTCTTGTATACATTTAGTTGATTGGGACGAATTGAAGTGTGTTCATTTTAGAAGTTGTTGAATTCTCTCAAATTATTTGTTCTTACTTTCTGGAAATAATATCAGACAATTTTTTGTGGGGTTGCGAGTTTTTTCATTGAATGTTAGTGTATGAGCTTAGACACTTGATGGATTAAACACCTGTGAAATTGTGAGATTTTTTTCAATATCCTTAAATCTCTTTTTTGCTCCTATACTTCCAATTTTTACAGGAAAAAAATCAACTTTGGATAGTGATAATGAAAACTTATCTTAAGGCTTATAACCTATGCACAATAACTAAAGCTGGAGCAGATCCTCCCCTTTTCCTACAAAATCCAACTTTGGCTCACGTGAAACAATAACAATAAAAAAATACCAAAAAGTCAAAGGCTCTTTCATATATTCATTCAGTTATATCAGATGTTTTTACAAGAATTATGACTTATGAGATTGCTAAAGAGGCCTGTGATAAACTGAAGGATGAGTTTGAAGGCAATGAAAGGGTTATAACAGTTCAATTACTTACTCTTAAAAGTGAGCTTGGAATTTTATAAATGGAGGTCTGAGAGACAACATGAGATTATTCCTCAAAGCTCACGCAAATTGTAAATCAAATTCAGCAATATGATAAGGGATTTGAAGATTTCAAGTTGGTGGAGAAATATTGATCAACTTGCCTAATTGATTTAAGTATAAAATCTCAACGATTGAAGAGTCATGTGATTTTAAAAAAATTGTCTATTGTTGGATTAATCAGTAAGCTATAGGCTAAAGAATAAAGGAACCTCTATGTGATGTGAGAACGCACTAAAGTTGGCAAGAAGTTTAATAGTGACAAGAAGAATAAGGGCAAGGCTTTAATTAAAGGTTTAAAAGAGTATTTTAAAAAGGGTAAGTTTGCATCCTTTGGAAATTGTAAAAGAACCAACCATATTAGAAAAGCCTATTGGCACAAAGGTAAACTTTAATACCAATGTCAATGTTGTCAAAAGATAATGAAAATTGAAGAATGAACAAAATGAACAACAATATGTAGAGCAAAGTAATAATTCAGAAGAATAATTAGAACTTGAGTAACATTGTTCATGGTCATTAAGTATTCTCAGTCTTATAATGGCACCATTTAATTTCCTAACAGTGCTTAAACGAGCTATGTGACAAACAACATGAACTTGTTTATTTCATTTGAAAGATCCTACAAATCTAGTGTAAAGATAAAGAACGAAGAATATGTGCATATTGAAGGCAAGTGAATAGTTACAATTCATATCAATAAAGGTATGAAGTTTATTTATAAAGCTTGTTACATTCTTTGTTTAGATCAAAAACTGTTGAGTGTGAGTAGAAAGATGAAGAAAGGTAACACTTTAAGGAGTATGTGTATAATTTATGATTCCAAGGATTGTGAAATTTTCTTTATGAAAGTAGTGGATTATTATTTTCCATTAGATTCCAAAATGCCCAAAGAGCAAGCTTATAGTGTAAAAACTAATAAAACCTTATTATGGCATAAGCAGTTTAGGCACTATTGTTTGAAATCATTGATATTTATGGAAGACAATGATATAGTAAGAGATATGACTAAAATTTGGGTAAATGATGAGTTATGCAAGTTGTGTCAAAAGGACAAGATGCATAGAAGAGTTTTTCTTATGAACAAGGCTTAAAGGAAAACTAACATATTAGAATTAGTTCATATTGGTATATATGGTTTAACAAGCAGTTTATCTTTGAACGAAAGCAAATATTTTCTCTTATTTATTGATGATTTCTTAAGGATTATGTGGGGGTACTTATTGGTAATAAATATGAGGTTTTTTTATATATTTAAGAAATTTCATATTTTTATTCAGAATTAGGATGAAGCAATATTAATATTTTGAGGTCTAATAATGATATGGATTACGAATTAAGTTAATTTTAAAAACTTTATTAAGATTTGTTTATCAATTTTCAATTTAAGGTGGTTTACGCTTCACAACAGATAAAGGTGTTAAAAAAGAAAATCTGAATAGTGATGGAGAAAGCTAGACATATAGTTATTGAGAAGATTTTATTAAATTTATTGAAGTATTTTTGAGTTAAAGCTGTAAATATTGTAGTTTTTCTTCTAAAATGTTTGCAATAAGATCTACAGAAAGTATAACACCTTATGAAACATAGTATGGTGTAAAATTAGACGAAAATTTTGAATTGGGTATCTTTTTAGGTTATGCAACTAAATCGAAGGGGTATCAAATCTATAATTTATTGAAAAAAGATAATGGCCCATAAAGATATTAAAGTGGATGAATTGAATTTTAAAATAAAAAATAATTTAGTTGAAAACAAACCTACAATTGTATAAGAACAATCATGTCAAGGAGAAGATCATTATGATTGAAAATAATCAAACTTGGGAGCTCACTAATAAACCAAATGGAATAATTTTCTCAATTTCAAATGGTTTTATAAACAAAATTAAACCCAAATGGGTCCATTTTCAAGCATAAAGATAGTTTAGTAGTGAAAGGTTATATGCAAATTGTAACATCCCGTCACCGATGGGATGTGTACAGTTCATTTCATACATATTTGGCATGTGCATACATGATTTAGTTATGTATAATTGGCAATGATTGTACTGGCATTCGTACGTACATACATGTATGACATATTTCCGGTTTGATTTTGGATAATTTGGATTTGGAGATGATTAGGGCAAGTGTGATATTTAGGTCAAATTAGGCTCGAGAATTGAATTTGAGTTAGAAACGAGATTTAAGGAATTAAATTATGAAATTGGAGTATACGATCATGAGTTTTCTATTTTTGAGGATTTATAGAAATTTTTCTAGAATTTTCGGAGTAATAGGTCCGGACTGGGAAATTGACTAATGACTGATTTATGTGAATTTCCAGTCCCGAATTTGATTAACCAATGGCAATGGAGATTAGAATTTTGATTTGAGGAATTAGGGTCCGAACCATTGGAATTCGGGAGAAATTTGAATTAGAAATTGGATTGAGGATGTTCGGATTGGTCTTGTGGCAATTAAATTGCCA
>JANJEY010000236.1:17226184-17239094 GCA_024703695.1 Erythroxylum cataractarum
ATCTTGCTCTTAGTTTCAAAGTTTATCTTCATTTACTGATCATATACATAGCATTGAAAAGATTAATCAATCGGAATAAATAAAAATTCTGTAAAGAGTTTTATTCCTAACAAGTAATTCTCAAAAGTTTTTTTTAAAAAAGGGGAATACACAATTCAACCCCCCCTTCTCGTGCATTCTATTATCATTTTCTAAGTGTTGTATTAACTTGTGATTCACTTCATATAGCGGATCCTAGGTATTTTTCTATTATTAATGAGACCATACAGAAAGATAAAAAGGTGACAAAGTTCATCTATAATGGTGAATGGGTGTTGAATTTAATAAGAAAGGAATTTACCAATGGTAGGAATTTGTGTCGTGCTAATATAACAAGATTTGCATTGAATTTCTTATCACTTCAGTCTTTTGTTTCGATAAAGAAAGAGTTAAGACAAATGATTTCAAGTGATAAGTGGATTGCATCTCAACATACTAAGTCTAATGCTAAATTGGAGATTTCTAACCTTATATTGGAAGATAGAAAATTTTGGTTTCAATGTCAATTTGTTATCCAAGTTTGTGAGCCGTTGGTGAGGATGCTTCGATTGGCTGATAGTGAAGAAAAGTCAACAATGGCTTTTTTATGGCGAAGGAAGCAATCAAGGTCAATCTGAAACGTAGGTCTTCTTTCTATACACTATATCTTCTAATCATTAATGAGAGATGAGAAAAACAACTTTCTTCTCTGTCGTTTGCAGCTACGGTGTTTTTGAATCCTATTGTATATTTTAGACCAGATTTTACAAAGAAAGTTGAAGTTAGTTAAAGAATGTTATTAGTTAGTTAAAGAATGTTATTCACTATTACAACAGTTGTTAGCCATTAAAAGATGTAAGATCTCTTAGGCTCACAAATTGATCTTTATAAGTAGTCTTCTGAAGAGTTTGGATTGTCAATTGCTATTCGACAAAGAGCAAAACTTTCTCCAGGTATTAGTTGTTTTCTTTTCTTATTTTTTTGAAAATTAATTATCACTTTATTTTGTTTGTAACGCTATTTTTGTTATCTTACGACTTGCAATTTCTTGATGGAATCAATTCAAAACTGGTGTTCCAGAATTGCAAGGGTTTGCAATTCAGATTTCAGGTCAATGTGTGAGTGTAACAAGCTGTGAACGGAACTGGAGTACATTTAAATTCATCCATTCCAAGAAAATGAATAGGTTGGAGTACAAAAGATTCAATGACTTGATAAAGATATCTTATTATCATTATTAATTTTGATGTATTTTCTTATAATTTTATAATTATTAAATTTTATTGTTTACTAAGGCTCTTAATAGCACAAGAAGTTCGACATATCCAAATTTCTATTGATAATATGGCGGATTGGGTTTCTAAGGAACCAGATTTGATAGATATGAATAACTTGGAAGATAATCTTGGTTAGGAAAGCATCAATATGTCATTTGGTGCATTGAATTTGAATGATAATAATCATGAGTCTCCTTTCAATGATGAGCATTTTGTAAATATCCACTTATAAATGATTGAATGAAGTTTCAGGTTTTTATTTTTTTCTCTTCTTTAAATTTTACTTATATTTGATATATATGTTAAATTCTATAAATGTAATGTAATTATTAATGTTTTTGTTACAAGTTTTACTTTTACTTAGATGATTCTTTATCACGAACTGTTGTCGTAAATTGTAATATTTTGAGAGTTTATGATATTTATTATTCTCTTTATTGGATGTGTTAATGTAATTATTATTTATTATATGACGAATATTGTAATATTTTAAATATTTGTATTGTTCTTAATTTTATATTTGTATGATGATAATTATCTTTTTTATATTAATTGTAGTTATTATTTATATATGAAATATTTGAAAATTATTATAACTTCATATTAATTGTGGCTATTATTTATTATTATAATTTTTAGAAACATAGTTGATATAAACTTATAAACTATACACTACAAATGCACAATGACAAAGTACCATTTTGTAATTTTTAAAAAATTCAGAGGCTATTTGATAAATTTTAAAAATGACCCAAAACGATACCTAGTATTGACTAATATCGGTACAATATTGTACCAGAACCCAATTTAGTACCAAATCCTAATAAGATATAATATTATATTATACTCCCTCTTATCCAAAATAAAAGTTATTTTAGAGATATTTTAATTATTTAAAATAAGTTTCATTCACAATATTTTATACATGTTTATAATTTTATTTCCAAAATTATCCTTTAATATCTCTCACATCCTAATTATGCAGATTACATTTTCAAGACAATTTAACATGCAATTAATAAGGGTATATTAAATATTTCACTAACTTTTTTAATGAGTATACATATCTGTAAAACGACTTTTATTTTAAATAGGAGGAAGTATTATATTATACAAAATAATATTACATTTTATTTTATTTGTTAAATAACCAACCAACCAACCAAACATGTCGTGTACTCTTGATTATTCTTACAAGGACATTAAGTCCAAACTTTCGACGAAGGCTTGCTGGACCAAGACGAAATTAATGGTACGTATTCTTCTGTACCCAAATACCCTGTGCCCCTGTTTCCCATAAAATAAATGGCTTGAATGTAAGAGAAACAAAGGACACAGGGTGTTTCGGTACAGGTGATTCGAAGGGGAAATTAATGGGATAGATGGACCTTAATTGCTTTGTTTTTCCAAGACGCAAAAGTTGGGCTCCCACCATATCTAGCCTAACTTGCACCAACTTGGAAACAAATCTTGAATTGCTTAGGCACACGTTTGCTTGCCAAATCCAATGGAGTTGGCAAGTCTGAGCACATAGTATACAGATCGTCCAGTTTTGGTAGCTATTTTCCAGGTTTGGGATGACCAGGCTTTATACGTTCAAGGGTATGGATCTTTTCATGTTAATCCATTTGCTTCAAATTCTGCCCTAGGTGAAGACTAAAACTAGAATGCGTCTAAAGCTATCGTCTAACATGGTAAAAATATTTCCTTAAACTTTGGTAGTACGAAACTATCAGGATGCACAAATCACTAATATATAAATGGAAACACAGCACGTCGATTACGAGGGTAGTTCTTCAACCTCTGCAGATACCACCTATGTGTTTCTGCTGCTGCAAATGTAAGATTAGCCACCTGCAACGACAATTAGAAAGGGATTTTTGTGAAAACAACATACATAGAATTAAGTCAGGGGAATCATTCCAACACTTAAATAAGGCCAAGGTAGCTATTGGTGTTGGCATTACCACAAAAACAAAAAGCAACCACACAATGAAGTTGGCGCCTCCACTTGCAACCAACAAACCAACATAAATTACCTGAAAGAAGCGTTACAATAAGTGAGAATGTCAAGTAATACTGCTGATATACTTGCAGAACAAAAATATTGCCCCTGTCATCAATTCAAAAAATGCAGCTTTGCGAGGGAGGAACAGAGAAAGTTGAGATACCATCTCAGCCAAATAGTGCGGACTTGAAACTATTTCAAACCAATCACCATAAGGAATCATATACTTGTCAGTTTGATCTCCATGTTTCCTCAAAGAGCCCTGAACAAAAGCCAACAAACAGACAATAATTTTGTTATGAAATAGAGACATGCCCAAACAGAAAATACAAAATAAAATCTGCTAAGCGAATGGAAACTAAAAAGTTTAAGGAACAGTTTTAAAAGGTCAATGGAAAACAAGTCTGGGATTGAAATCAGTAACCACAAGTCATTGCAACTGAACCCCAAAAATTGACTGATTCACCAACTTCATGTGTGTGTGAGCGCGCGTGCACAAGCGTGTATATGTGCATGTTTTTTTGTGTGTGTGTCTCTGTGTGTTTTTGTTTTTGTATGTGTGTATGTGTATGTGTGTGAGTGAGAGAAAGAGAGATAGAATGTTTCTACCAAAATTGAATGACATCGACATTGATGCAGCCAACCCCAAGCAAATATAGCAGCACCAACCCACTGAAACCACCCAAGCTTTATCATGGGTTTCATATGCGTCCACCAACAGAATTCAATTAATGACTTCTCTTGGCTTCTAACATCTAACTTAATTGCCTCCTCAGCTGCAAAGTTGAGAGCCTCCAACACACAACAGTGACAGAGTGACAAAGGAGCTGCTGTATAGAAGCTGCCCCATGAAAGTACAAAAACAAAATTCAGCTCAATGAAACTTTGGTGCCCAGAAGAGTTTAACAAACAAATTCCTTTGCTAATTGACGAAAGAATAGGAGCAGCAAAAAGCAACCAGGAAGTGATAACATAATCGAGATTAGATATCATCAAAAACTCACAAAAGGCCTGTGAGGTAGCCAAAAATATGCATCCGAGCTGAAGAGCTGTACTTGAAGACATAAACTGTCTCATAAAGGCGCCTCAAGACATGTATTTCCATCAACAAAAGCAAAAACACAGATATCCAAATCATGTATCTCTGTTCAGTATTGAGCAAATGAGAAGCATGCAAGGAAATCATATGCAAATCCCCAAATAAGTCAGTAGTAGTGCCGAAGTAATCCAACGAATCCAGTGGAGCCATTTTTGATGCGTAGTGCCAAGTTATGACCAGCAAAAAGGTCGTCCACATCACACCCAACACGTAGAAGTGCAAAAACAATCTTTGCGGAACCGTGAACGCCTACACTGGCAAATAAACAATAAACGCATACATACATCTCCATAATCAGCTCTAAAACTTAAATTCCCAATCATATAATAAGTTCAAACTCGGTATCAATACCACGAACAAGCCAGGTGACTAGATAACGGTCTAAAAGCTACCCAAAATAGAATACGTACATTCAAATCCCAAAGCATAATCTAGCATTTCAGAAGTCGTCTGAAGATCTACCTTGGTTGAAGTTTGCATAATCTTGCCTCTCTTAGCAAATCCCAGTAAAAGGTTATGAAAATAACTTAGTTGAGAAGAAGGGAGAGAAGCCACTAGTATAGGTGCAATTCCGGCGATCCACGCCATCCCCAGAAGCCAATCAAGCCTTATCTCCATTAGATTTATGTCAATTCAGACTCCTAAAAACCCCTGAAACGTCAAACCCAACTCTAATCAGAGTTGTTGCTGGGATTGTCAACAAGCAGTAGACAGACATCAGAAACTAGGACGCCTCGAAATCAAGAGAAATAACCATTGTGGACGTGATTTATGGTAAGAATAGAAGTCTACTCAAGAGCCCAATTCTCAGCCCATGTAGTTTTGGTTCGCCAACATAAGTTTCGGGCGCACCTTGGGCTTTCATGATTTTGATTCAACCATCTAACTCGGCTATTCCCCAAAAAAGAAAAGGAACATAGAACTTGAGAAAGAAAAGCTTTGACCTAATGACGCAATCGTTGAACTTGAAGGAACATTTCTTAAAGTTTTATTTATTTGTCTGTCCCGATATGGCTCAAGTCGCATTGGTAAGCTCTAACATTTCATATTAGAAATCCTGTATGATTTCATATTAAGGTCTTAGGTTCAAATCCTATAACATTTCATATTAGAAATTCTATAAGATTTCATCTTAACGTCTTTGGTTCAAATACCGTAAGATTTCATATTAGAAATGTAGGTTTATTTTGTACATTACTTAAGTTGAATTTGAATTGAATATATAAAATTGTTAAATGAAAATATTTAAAATATTTAATTAACAAATTATTGTGTGATTTTAATAAGTTATTTAACGAATAATAATTCTCTTATTATAAATTATTTATTTATTTAAAATATATTAAGAGTTTAATGAAATTAATTCTCCTTAATATCCATTTGAATAATGAGAGATTATTATAAATTTAACACATAGATATATAAAAGGCCAGGCTATCTAATTATGGCATATAAACTTAATTTTACTAACTACCATTTGGACAAAAGTTTGAAAGCTAGCTTCAGGTTTAATACACTGTGATTAGTTTATGGGGGCGATAAGAGGGTCAATCACATGATTAATTCTCCTACTTTCATCATTGTGCAAAACTCAAATTCTGGAGGTGCACAAGTTGATGGGGTGGTTGTTTGCAAAGGACCCTTATCATGAATTTCCAATTGATTATGCTTACTAAGGATTTCGTAATAATAGTGAATAGGAGATAATCGATTTATTTTCAACTTTATGATAATGTCGGTATACATATATAAGCTTGTGGAGGCATCGAGCCACACGTTTGTTTGCCTGAAAGAGGGTCGGGGGCTATAAGAAATGCATAGAAGCATTGGTTGGAAATAATTACAAGGGGTATGTGGACACCTTCTTAGGGAAGTAATTATTCTATTGCGGGTTTCAATGAGCTTTTTGGTGAGTGATTTTGTTTCTTGTGGGATCGGGAATGAGACAACTCTATGTAGTGGATGGAACCATCTTATAGCTTGATAAAATGGCATGGTTATCATTGGTAATCGGGTAATCATCTTATTTAACTTGATCATATATTTCTTGTAGTGTATGTTTTTAGAATGATTACCTATAACTCCATCGTTTTGTATTCACTATATATATACAAGGACTAGAATTGTAGGAAAACAAAACTCCAACTTATATAGTTATAGTGAATCCATGAAATGTCAATTCGAACAGGATGAAGTCATATCGTCATTTCTTTATAATTTTCTAAGAATATTATGCTTCAAATTGTTCATTTGATGCTTCTTGTGAGAAACCCTACTTGGGAGACAATTTTGTTTTAGTTTTTTGGCTTACAATAAGCAATATCCTGAGTAAAACCAATATCATTATAATCTGCTAGCTAGCTGCGGTATCCATGTATAGCACTCCATGTTCATTCATCTCCTGAAATTTCTCCAGAATTTCCAGCTATTCTGCACAGAACCTGTAATGTGAGTCCACCAAATGAAGAGCGTCTGAAATCGGGACACTACAGACATAAGCGCAGATCTTGTGCGTTGTTGTCAATCATGATGAATTTACTCAGAAAGTTCCTTGACTTGAAAGCTCATAAAGGGAAAAAAAAAAGAGAGGAAAAAGGCTCATGCAATAAGAATTGTACCTTTTTGACAAAAAACCTAATGCCTGAACCAAGTGTGAGTATACATCTAGACCCAGAAAGAGGCATCCATGTTTGTGGAAGCAAAGAGAGATCTAACTAGTCAATTCGAACGCGTTATTATTGATGTTTAATGGACCCCTCCTCACGCTGAATCCTTCAAAGATCTGATCAACAGCACGAGGGCAGGGTCGGAGACAACCCATCTCCGAATCTCACCATTCATCATCGATTTTGATCTATAGGCCATTTTTGCAGGACCCTTTCAGCTTATCATCTGTGCCCATTAATGTATCTCCCTTTCTCAATCTCTCTCAGCCAGTGGACCATATATCTTGTTCCCATATATATTCATGCCTGCCTAGGGAATTCCTTTTCAAACTGTACTACTTTAACCATCAATATCATATATGTTTGTAAACTTCTTTCTTATCATGGGAGATGCTTTAGGCCACGAGCCAATGAGGATTTAACACATAATAAAACATCTGTGCATGCTCTTGACTGAAATTGCTAGGATGACAAGAGCAGGGTTAACCCTTTTGAGGTCGATATGTGTCTTCCATGTTAGTGTTGCTTAATGGCTTAGACATCATTTTAACCTATGACTTCCGTTCTTTGGCTATTGTTATTTTTCTTCCACTCACAGCCCCCAAGAACATCATAGTTATACCCACAAGCACTTTTTTTTAACCAGATATTTTTCTTGAATGACTAACAAATACATTTCTTTAGTTACATATGTGCATATTTGAGAACTGCAGGTGCAAGTCTTCATCATATACACTTGTCTTTTCAAATATATGAAATCATACATCAGAAATTAGCCAAACGGAGACGTCCACTCTAAATCACATGATTCTTTCGTTTTATTCCATCGATCAAGAAAAAGAGATAAAAAGAAGTCTTTTCAAATTTGTCCAAAATTTGTTGTTTTCAATCATAGTCTCCTTATAGAATATATATTAGGAGTCTAGAAAGTATTATTAAATAAGTCTCTTTTTCAATGCCAAATGCTAGAATTAATACCTACAAGGGTGCAATGATAGTTCATGTCCCTTTGGAAGAAGCTTGCGTTTCACATTTTAATATAAAGAGAGATAGACAATGAGTAAGAGTTACAACATCAATAGAAGTGGAAAGGGAGATAGATAGAGAGTGAGAGCTACAACATCAATAGAAGTGGAAAGGGACAGGAGTGAAGTTGAAGAGTTTTGTTAGAACTATTGATTGGAAACCATACATATACCTATTGTGGGGTTCACCGCAAAAGCCATTTTGAGAAAAAAAAAATGAGTGTTTGGTTGTAAATTTCAAAAACACTTTTGAAGTAGAAATGGTTTTTTTAAAAGCTAAAATATAGCATTTTTAAAAGTTCAAATTTGAAAATTTTCAAAAAAACCTCAAATTTTAACTTTTCCGGGTAAACATTTTTACGTCACTTACGTATATATCAAAAGTTAAAATGATTGTTCTATTTCTTTGGTTTTCTTCTGTTTACAAAAATTCATCTTCTCAAACACACAGCATGAACTCATCTTCTCAAGACACCCACGGATCAACTCACAGGTTAGTTTGAATGCTATTTCTTGTTATTTTTCCTCCTCTTCAAATGCTATTTTAACAAGTTTGTGTTGAACGCAGATAACGTCTGCGTTTAACACAGACGAGGCCTGCCTGCGTTTAATGAACGAAGATTTTTGTCTGCATTAAACGCAGACGTCGAAACAAACGTTTCACCTACGTTTAACAACTCAGACGCATAAGTCAATGAATTAACATCTCCTTTCTAATAAAACCAACTATCAATGAATTCCATGTAACCATGGTCTTGTTTGGCATTAGACCAAAAATTTTAGAAGCCATTGCTTGTTTGCCTAACTTCATATACATGTCTACGAGGGCATTGCAAATACTGTGTCCCAGCATTGTGAACATGTTGAGGTTACATTTTTCAAGAGAAAACGACCCATTTGTGAACATGTTCAAACTACTGACAGCATTATGACTTCATATTATCTAGTACATGAAGAACTTATTGCCTACATAATTTGTAGTCTTCTTTTTATCTCTTATATTGCCCTCTTAAATTTTCTAATACTGTGATTCCATCAAACTCGTGAGTGAAGATGTTAGTCCCTTAAAGTAGTTATCTAGTTATTTTAGGTGCACTCAATGATTCAAAGTAGGCATGTAAATTTGTTTTTAAATATAGGCTGAAAGTAATACATGATGATTAATTTGTATTTGAGATAGCAACTCCTTATGAAGTGTGCCTCTTTCTTTACTTATGTACGTGCATAAACTTCCATAGTCATTGTTTTGCTTTTAATGTTGAGTTCACAAAACACTTTATTATGCTTTTGTCTATGTCATTTTGGTTATGCTTTTATATTTTCTTATACTTGTTAAATTCATTATTATATGCAGTGGGGATTTTCTTGTTGATAGAAAATGTCAATACCAAATCAAGATAATCAAGGTACGGATAAATTGAAAAAAAAAACGATTTAAGCAGCGTGAAACGATAAAATTCTTGAAATTTTAATCAAAATTTTTGTGGAAGAGACATTAGCTAGAAATCAACTAAATAGTCACTTTAACAAGATTGGATGGGAAAATATAGTTTCAAAGTTTTCTCATGAAACTAAAAAGAACTATGAATATAAATAATTTAAGAATAAATAGGATGGGCTAAAAAGGAATTGGCAGCATTGGACAAATTTAGTAGGTAAGGAAACTAGACTAAGATGAGATCCTACTAATCAAATTATTGATACAAGTGACGAATGGTGGGAAAAGAAATTGAAGGTAAGCATTTAAGCTTTAGATTTATAATATTCTAATGTTACTTGATAGTTTAATAACTTAAACAATATTATTGTAAGAAAATCCTGAAGCTGCAAAACTTCGAACTAAAGATTTGAAACATGTTGAACAGTTGAATATTTTATTTAAAGATGTTACGGTTACAAGAGAAGGAGCTTAGGCACCTTCTTCAGGTTTTGTACGAAATGATGTTTATGTGGCGTGTAGAGAAAGCCTAGTTAACACCGATCTTGATGATAACCTTTTTGAAGATTTTGCTGTCAATCCAGAAATTAGAAATATTAATAATGAGATTGGTTCATCAACTCCAACTCTAGGAACTTCTACAAAAGGAAAGGGAAAAAAGAAAGAAAGAAACATAATACTTGAATAGGGACAACAGAAAGGTTATGTAAACATTTGCACTGTATATGTGATGTAGTAGAGACTAGAACTTCAATGAGCTCTATTAAAAGAGATGAAGCTAGTTATAGCATTTCTGAGATGATGAACATCTTACAAAGATAAAATAAAAAGAAGAGATGAATTGTTTATGTTGGCTACCAATTTATTTTTGAAGAAGGAAAATAGAGAGATGTTTGTTGAGCTTAAGGATGTTGATCTTCAAATCGAATGGCTTAAGAAAATGAAATGATTGTGATTTTTGTAATAAACTAGACATGTCTTTGGATTTTGCTACTTCTAATGTGTTATATTGGATTTTTGTTTGGATAATTGTGTTGTAATGAATTAAATTGCACCTTATTATTATTTTGTTATGAATATTTCTATGTTATCTTGTTATACAATAAGTCTATTATTTATCTTTTTATATATTTTGATACAGATGTCATCTTCTGATAATGATTATGACAATGGTCATGAATATGATGAAGAGATTGAAGAAGAAATTTTGCATAAGGTTCAAATTGGAGTTACAATGACCATAGACCATCATATTAAATATTATATGAAAAAACTATGTAGAACATCCCCTCGCACTGGATGGATGTTTGTAATGGAGTTGCTAAATGGCCATAAAGATAGATGTCATCAACAATATAGAATCGAGAAGGATGTTTTTATTAAATTATGTAAATTATTGAATAAGTCATATGGATTAAAGAAAGGTACAGAAATTACAATAGAAGAGACAGTGACTATGTTTTTAATCACTTTAGGTCATGGACTTTGTAATAGAATGGTTCAAGAAAGATTTCAGCATTCTGGTGAAACAATTTCTAGATAGTTTGAAATAGTATTAGATGTTGTTTCACGAATGTCAATTGATTTCATCAAACCAAAAGATCCAACTTTTAGAGAAATTCCAAGCAAAGTTAAAGATGATAGAGGATATCGGCCTTATTTTAAAGACTACATTGGAGCAATTGATGGAACACATATACCAGTTGTCGTTCCAAGGTTCAATTAAATGAAATATATTGGGAGAAAAGGCATTCCTACATAAAATGTAATGGTTGTATGTGATTTAGATATGTGTTTCACTTTTGCTTGGGCTGGTTGGGAAAGCACAACACATGATACTCGAATTTTTATGAAGGCTTTGCGTAATGATAGATTGCACTTCCCTCATCCATCTAGAGGTTTGTGACGAATAACTTAATACTTTTTTATTTATTGTTAATAATTCAGTGCTTCTTTATTTATTTATTTTTAAATTTGGAATATAGGAAAATATTATTTGGTAGATGCAGGATATCCTTACATGCAAGGTTGTCTAGGACCATACAAAGGTGAGAGGTATCATCTTCCTGATTTTCGACGTGCTGGTCTTCCAAGAGGAAAGAAAGAAATATTCAATCATGCACCTTCTTCTTTGAGATGCACAATCGAAAGAACATTTGGCGTTTGGAAAAAATAAGTGGAAAATTTTACGTCAAATTCCAAGTTTTCTATTTCCAAAGCAAGTTGAAATTGTAATTGCTTCAATGGCCATTCATAATTTTATAAGGTTAAATGGTCAAAAGGTTGAAGAGTTTTCTCCCTGTGATGAAGATGATGAATTACTTCCTACAATTGAAAAAATCAGTGAAAATGAAGACGTTGAAGAAAATCATTTAGATGAGCCACAAAATAACGACATGAATGATGCGAGGGAACAAATTGCAAATATTCTTATAGTACAATAAAATGCATAGTTTATTATGTATTTAACTATTTACTCAGCTTGAATATTTATTTTGAAATTATAATATTATTTAACTTTTTTACATGTTTTAATATTTATTTTTCATATTAATTTTATTTCCTATAAAAAATGAGACATCTCTTTAAATTATTTCCTACAAGATGGTTATCTAAAATTTCCTACAATATGGTACTTTTCATATTGTTTAGTATACTTTAAAAATTATTTAGCATAAAAAAATTTATTATAAAATAAAATATAGTTAAAATTAATAAAAGTGCCTTTTATTTTTATGTTGTCAAACAGTCTACTGTATGAAGCTCTTTTAAAAAAGTTGTTTTTTAATTGAAAGACAAACAGTCAACTGACTTTTTAAAAAAAAGTTCTTCTCAGAAAAGCTCTACTGATAAAAACTCTACTAATAAAAGCTCAACCAAACGGGCCCTTATTCTCAAACGATAACAGCCCCATTAAAATTAGAAGGTTCCTAACATTTCAGGTGAATCATAAGATAACTCGAGTGACTGTTTTTCACCCTCTCTGGTCAATTCTATTTGCTATCAGCTTAATAAATTGGAAGTAAGAGTCCCAGATAAGTTTTAGTACATAAATGTTCCAGCACCACCAGTTGTCTATATTACTTCACAAGATCTAGGTTCTTCTACAATTGAGAAAGATGTAGTTGTTACTGTTGTATTTTGTTGACTTTGAAGGCTTGGTATTTTGAATTTGTTGCATATTGACTTTGGTTGGTGGTTGGTGGCAAAATTTCTATCCCATATTGGAAAGAAATGAAAATGGGAGGAGTTTGCTAAGTTATAAAATAACTCCTCCCCCTCCTAATCAAATCCATCCCAAAAATTTGATAAAATACTCAAAAGTTGTATACGTATCAAATTTAGTATTCTCTTCTTAATAAGAGCAGGCTGCCTAAGT
>JANJEY010000236.1:17239194-17268828 GCA_024703695.1 Erythroxylum cataractarum
TGCAATGACCATAGACCATTGTATTAAATATTATATGAAAAAACCAAGTAGAACATCCACTTACACTAGATGGATGTTTGCAATGGAGTTGCTTAATGACCATAAAGATAGATGTCATCAACAATTTAGAATGGAGAATGATGTTTTTACCAAATTATGTAAATTGTTGAATGAGTCACATAGATTAAAGAAAGGTACAAAAGTTACAATAAAAGAGGCTGTAGCTATGTTTTTGATCACTTTGGGCTTTGCTATAGAATGGTTCAAGAAAGATTTCAACATTCTAGTGAAACATTTTCTAGATGGTTTGAAATAATATTAGAAGTTGTTTCACGTATGTTGATTGATTTCATCAAACCAAAAGATTCAACTTTTAGAGAAATTCCAAGCAAACTTAAAGATGATAGAAGGTATTAACCTTATTTTAAAGACTGCATTGGAGTAATTGATGGAATACATATACCAGTTGTCGTTCCAAGGTTTAATTAAATAAAATATATTAGGAGAAAAGACATTCCTATGCAAAATGTAATGACTGCATGTAATTTTGATATGTGCTTCACTTTTGCTTCAGCTGGTTGGGAAGACACAACATATGATGCTCGAATTTTTATAGAAGCTTTGCGTAATGATAGATTACACTTCCCTCATCCACCTAGAAGTTTGTGACGGAAAACTAGATATTTTTTTAATTCTTAATAATTCAGTGCTTTATTTATTTATTTATTTATTTTTAATTTGAAATGTAGGAAAATATTATTTAGTAAATGCAGGATATCCTTACATGCAAGATTATTTAGGACCGTACAAATGTGAGAGGTATCATCTTCCTGATTTTCGACGCACTGATCTTTCAAGAGGAAAGAAATAAATATTCAATCATGCACATTCTTCTTTAAGATATACAATCGAAAGAACAATTGACAATTAGAAAAATAGGTGAAAAATTTTAAGTTAAATACTCAAAAATATGAAGAGTTTTCTCCCTATAATGAAGATGATGAATTATATTTTACAAATGAAGAAATCAATGAAAATGAAGACGTTGAAGGAAATAATTTAGACGAGTCACAAAATAATGAGATGAATTATGCGAAGGAATATATTGCAAATCTTCTTGTATTACGATAAAATGCATAGTTTATTATGTATTTAATTATTTACTCAGCTTGAATATTTTTTTTACGATTATAATATTATTTAATTTTTTCATGTTTTAATATTTATTTTTCGTATTAATTTTATTTCGTACAAGAAAATGAGACATCTTTTTAAATAATTTCCTACAAGATGATTATCTAAAATTTCCTACAAGATGGTTATCCAAGAAATAAATAACCGTAAATATAATATATTGTACTTTGCATATTGTTTGGTATACTTACATTATTTATATGCATAAATAATTTTATTATAAAATATATAGTTAAAATTAATAAAAGTGCTTTTTATTTTTATGTTGCCAAACATTTTACTGTATGAAACTCTTTTTAAAAAGTTATTTTTTTAATTGACAGCCAAACAATCAACTGACTTTTTAGAAAAACTCTTCTCAGAAAAGATCTACTGACAAAAGTTCTATTTATATAAGCTCATCCAAACAGTCACTAAAACTAGAAAGTTTCGACTAGTTAAACTGCGATTAATTTAGGTTACAAACATTATGGTTCTTCTGAATTTTGATGTTATTAATAAGATCAATTGAAAGCTTGCCCTAGATGTAATTGAACTCGTATTTACTATAGTTACTAAAATAAGACATAATCATAATATCACCACCCATTTTGATATTTAAACCTTTTCTTGTTTCATTGAAAAAGATGATAGTTTGGAACTTTGTTATATTAACATAATCTTCGAAAGTCAAATATCAACATATATTTAACCTTTAGTTTCTCCAAGAATTATGTATATTAATACTATGTAATTATTTAGTTGACTTGTTTCTTTAGTTGGAGTCATCTATAGTGTATAAATAGATGGATGTACATAATATTATAGACGCACAAAAATACATAAAGCATTTTGCCTTTTCCTCTTTATTCTCTATTACTACATGGTATTAAAGCATATTTTGTAACAAAATGAGGCAAAATATTGGAGTCTTCTTCATTCTTTCCCATAACATTCTACTTTCGGACTCTAGGTTTCTAAATATGCTCTTAGAACAAATTTTCATATATGCAACCTCCTCCTGGGTATGCTTATCCACCTAATAAAGTTTATCGTCATCTTCACAAAGCCTCATATGGCCTAAAACAAGCTTATAGAGCATGGTTTGCTCAATTCAACTCCATCGTAAATCGTCTTGAATTTGTGTCCAACTCTTATGAACATGCTTTATTTATCCAAAAAATAGATCAAGGGAACACTCTTCTCCTTTTATATGTTAATGACATGATAATAACCAGTAATGATACTCAAGAGATCACAACTCTCAATTCTTGTCTTTATCAACATTTTGAAATGAAAGATTTAGGTCCCTTAAGTTATTTTTTAAGTATTGAAGCATCTCTTGATGATTCAGGCTAACATTTATCTCAATCTAAGTATGCTATCAATTTTATCTCTCATGTTGGTCTTACTGACACTAAGATTGCTAACACTCCAGTCGATTTTATTGATTATATCTCTGCCACTAATAGAACTCCTCTGAGTGATGGGACACTTTATCAACAGCTAGTTGATAATCTTATATACCTTACTATCATTCGTGTAGATATTGCTCATGATGTTCATGTATTCACCTCATACCACTCTTTTTTTTTTCTTTGTATAGTTTGGTACATTCAAGGCACCTTATTTCATGGGCTTCACTTTAGTCATTCTTTTTTTATTGGAGTTACGTGTATACTTTAGTGCTGACTGGGCTAGAAACTCAACTGATCGCTGATCTATTCCTAGCTACTATTTCTTTCTTGGCAAATCTCTTTATCTCCTTTTCTTTAACAATTCCTATCTTATATGATAGCCATAATGTAATGTACATTGTTTATAATGATGTCTTTCCTGAACGAACCGAACACATCAAGATTGATTATCATCTTGTGCGTCATCATGTGCTTCACGATACTATAGAACTTGTCTTATTTTCATCTCAAGCACAAATTGCTGATCTTTTTACAAATCATATCCACCTTGACGTTTTCAAGATCTTCTCTTCAAACTCAAGTTATCTTCTTTACTACCATCTTAAGTTTGTGGGAGGATATTAACTTAATCTTCGAAAGTTAAATATCAATATATATTTAGCCTTCATTTTGTCCTAGAATCATGTGCATTAATATTGTGTAATTATTTAGTTAATTTGTTCATTTAATTGGAGTCACCTAGAGTGTATAAATATATGGATGTAAATAACATTATAGTCATATAGAAATACAAAAAAAATATTTTGTCATTTCTTCTTTATTCTTTAATTGCAATTGAACTCATATTGACTATAGTCACTGAAATAAGATATAATCATAATATCACCACCCATTTTGATATTTAAACCTTTTCTTATTTCAACAAAAAAGAAGATAGTTTAGAACTTTGTTATATATATATTTGTGTGTATATTAATCACATGTATACACTAAATGGATTTCTCTTCACCAACCTTTATTAACCATAAATTATAATTACTCTAACTAACATGAATCCTAAAGTGTAATGTTTTGTTCACAAAATTGAGAAAAGAGAGAAAGGGTGAAAAATTTTAGAGGAGACTAGATGTTAAAAAGAGTAAGATCCATGTTAAGACCCTCCCAAGGATCTCCTTTTGCTAGTTACGCTAATTCTAACGATCTGTCTCTACATTTTCTACCGACCCTCCTCACAATTTATACATTTTATTTTCAATATTTATGTTGTTTCCTTATTACTAGTTTGTTAACATATAGATGGTCACCAAGAGAGAGAGAGAGAGAGAGCTTGATGTTGAGCCCTACAGGAATGGTAGTGATGGTGGTGGTGGTGGCAGTGCCAGCCTTGTGCAAGGGTAGGAAGGGCACTTCTCTAGTGCCTAGATTCATAGGGCCCATTCATTAAAAGAGTTAAAATTAATAAATTGATAAATATATTTATTAAAATAATTGAAAATTTAAAGTTTAATTAATATATTCATTAAAAAGGGTAAGAAACTGAAAATTCAATAAATTTGCTTCAAGTTGTTTACATATACAAAAAGATTTTTTTGGGAATTTTCCATATGGAAATTGAAAAAGAAAATAATTTGTAAGTGATTTTCTTATTCTAAATTTCAAGCTTTATTAAATAGAGCTAAAAAAAACAGTTCAGTTCTAATTATCAGTTTGATAGTCTGATGATTCTGATTCAATCTTGTTAAGGAGAAGAAAAGAAAATATTATTTTTATATTTTTAATTTATATTTTATATTTTTATTTGTTCCAGTTATGCATTTATATTAACAACGATATATCTATTAATATAATAATATTTGATCCTAATATAAATTGGAATTTCAATCTATAACTTTTCATTAAAACTCTATCTTTCAATAAAAGGTTTCGATGGTCCCTTTATATTTTGGGGTAAAGATTTTATTATGTAATCTTGTCTACCAAGAAAGAATCTAAGTTAAATTTGGAGGAATCAAATTAGGGATGAGGATCATGTGGGATTAATGTTTTTTGAAAGTAGATTTTTTTAAAAAAAATTAAACTTTTAAATAAGATAAGATCTTAACTAAGTTGTAATGGGCACCACTAATAATTAGATTGGAAGGGATGGACATTTATCTAAAATTATATACTAAAAATTTGGAGAAAAAAAAGATAACTATTATGGCGTTTTTGTAATATTTGATATTTTCTTAAAAGAAAGTTTACATTCATCAGCATATCTTTATTTGCTTTATATAATGATACACCTCTCCTTTAGCACTTAAAAGATTTACTATTTGGTGTTAGATATTTACGTAATAACTAATATTTTATACGTTATGTAAAAATTTTAATTAAAATAATTTGCCAAATATTTGTTATAGTAAATAATAAACATTTTGTATAAGAGAAATGAAGTATATATATTCAAATTGAATATTAATTAAATAATATGTAGTTATTTTAATAACCGATGCAATAGGCTTAAGCATAAACCTAAGCCTAGTACATGCTAAAAGAGAAGAAAATTCTAACAATTTAAGTATGAGTGAGTATTATATGAATAATTAAAAAATGTAGTCATTTAGAAGCCAGGTTCAAATTTAGCAAAACTATTTTAGAGTTTATGTGCTACCTTACGCTTACACATAAACCATATTTCTGTTGAGGCTTAAATATTTATAACTTACAATGCAATAATTTGTAAATTATAGATTTATAGCTATCAAATAATCTATGAATAATTTTTTTTACATTTTATAATCAAAAAATGTTTAAATACATTGATGGTGAGGATTTGATGAAAATGACTATGATAAAGAAATACAATTAGTTGAGGATTCCTTTAGCGTTAGTTATTTTTTAGTTGTTGTAGATATTGCAATTAGTTCGTTGAATAATAGATTTGAACAATTAACGATATTTGAAATTATTTTTGGATTCTTATTTTATTCAAAGAAGTTGAGATCATTGGATGATAATGAATTAAGAGAAAGTTACTAAATTTACAACTGTTTTAAAGTTAAAATTATTGAAAACGTACTTAAAATTATAACGTTACAAGAAAGGTTGAATTATTTAACTATTTTATATATCGAAAAAGATATGTAGGACAATATTGATCTTGATACCATTATTAATAATTTTACATATAAAAATGTATGGAAATTTTGTTTTTTTGATCACCTGTGTGCTTGTTAGTACAATTTTCTTGGCATTTTGCAATTTGATATTGTTGTTCAGTTACTACTACTACTATTTTATTGTTGCTGCTATTGCTATTTTGTTGTTGTTACCACTATTTTTAAAGATTTTATTGCTACTAAAATTTGTAAGATACTGTTAGTTGTTGTTATGATCATTTATTATTTTGTTGGGTATGACTTGAGTCATTTATGTACAGATAATAAACTTAGTTAATAAAAAAAAAGCTTTTAAAGCTTATATATTTATGTACTATCGATTTATTAAGATTTGTTATTAAGATTTGTTTTTACTTTATTCTAAGCATATAAAACGTTAGAAATGACATTGCCAAGTGATCAGTGTTTAAAATACCATTTTGTACTAGTCATTACTAGCCAGATGATACCGTATTAGTCAAAAAGCATAATGATATCTAAGGTATTGGTATCGACTGTCAATATCAGGTATTTTCGTTTGGTACTGACTAGTATTCAAAATATCGACCATATATTGATCAGTACACTATGTTTTAGAAAAGTGAGGGACTATTTAACAAAAAAAAATACCCAAAATTCTACTCTCAATGCTTGCACACTCTCGTGCTTCTCCTTCTCTGGTGACAAGATAACCATGAACTGACGCACCACTCAACTCTGATCTTCATCCACCACCGAACCTCCTCCATTAGGCTTCAACCCTCCTCCATGCGGATCACTACCACACCACGCCACCACTAAACCTCCTCCACGCCTTTGTTATCGACTGTTCTCCTCTTGTCCTCTATGCATGAGCAGCTACTAGATCTGGAGTGATACCAGATCTAAACGCAACTCGATCCGAAAAATCATTGTGATTTTGTTTGGGTGTGTTTTCACTTTTTAATTTATTTTTTTGTTTAATTGCATTTGTGATTGTGAATGGGTTGGAAGTTGGAAGTTGGAATGAAATTGTGATTTGGATTTGTGATTTGCGTTGATTGGATAATGGATTGGAGTTGAATGAAAAGAATTTGGTTCATTGGTTGTGGTCTGGATCATGTGAGATCTATCTTTTTTTATCATTAAAAAGCACGACATGCACGAATTAAAAGTTAGAAATTTTGAACTTAAATTAAAACCTTAAAATCGAGATTGTAAAGACTTTAAAGTAAATAATTAATTGACATATTCTTAAAATTATTGTAATGGTATTTGGATATGGGGTAAATAATTAATCCAGTATAATAATAATTCGGTTGTAGTCTTGTGGAAAAGCTGAAGAGGAGGTTTTGTAATTGTAATTATTGTATAGCAAATTAGCAAAAATGGTAAAGTCTATATCTTTAAGTTATCTTTATCCCTAAATTAGTCCATCTATCAAATCTCTTGCATATTCACCTTTATTTATCCCCAAAGAGTCCATCCCATTGTTTTTTCTTATTCAAAATCTTATTTTCTTATTATTTCATTTTTATCTCATTTATAGTACCTTGGCATTATATCTTCGGATAAGTGTAAAAGTTTCTTAGTTCATCTTAACGGAAAAAAAAAATTACTCAACTTGTGCATTCCATTTCAAGATATTTATTAAAGGCAATGATTTATGAAGATATGTCGATGACAATAATCATATTCCTGAAAAAACAAGAATATAGATGAACATGCTAAGTGAAGTTAAGGATGTTTAAGTCACGACTTGAATTTTTGGATTTATTGAGTCATCATCTTAAATCTCTGAACCTTTAAGACTACAAAGCATAACATTGTACTTCGATTTTATATTTAGCGTGAATTTACTACTCTCCAATAGGAAAGTCTATCTATTTCTGACTTTTGCTCTAGTTTCACGAATCTTTACTACTTTAGGCTTAATATAAAGAGTCAAAGACATTATTTATGCTGCATTGCCTCATGAAGGACTTAGTGCTGCTAATTTTGTTGATGAAACTACTAAAAAAATAATTTCTTATAAAATAATATCTTCATTTATTGTTATAGATAAATAAAAGGAAGTTCAAGTACTTATGATCAAACTACTTTGGAAGATATAATGATCCAGCTTAGGCTCATGTTGCATTAGTCTCAGGTATACAGAATCATACAATTTGTTTGTTTTGTAACAAGCATTTGAAAGGTGAAGCAATCACCCGATTGAAGAATCATTTAGCTACAGTTAAAAAGGATGTAGAACCCTATAAAAAAATAAGCCATTATGTGAAGTGACAAATAAAAATATAACTTAAAGAATATCAACATGAGAAAGATTGAAGGGAAAGTTTAAATTTTGAAATTGGTAGTGGAAATTCGTTTGCTGATTTTTGTGGTGATTGTGAAAATGTTGAAGGTGGTAGTGATAGTGTTCCATCTTAGATCTAGAAAGAAATGAATGTTACACCTAGACCTGATGTGAGAAAAAGAAGAAGGCAGGTGACTAGTTTTTTTACACCATAAATAACTCCTAGAGCTCAACCTTCAATTCGAGTGCAATGTAACAATAGATGCGACTCACAATGTCGATATGACAATAGCTAGATGGTAGTATGATACAAGTTCATCATTCAATAATTCTCGGTCCTATTATTATCAACCTATGGTGGATGTAATAGACTCTTATAGTTCAAGATACAAAGCTCCTTCGATTGATGACTTAAGAGGTAGACTTTAAGTTGTTAAGTTTTTGAAATTAAAAGTTATTTGGTAGAAAGAAGAGTGAACTGGGGTACTTTTGGGTGTTCAATCACGTGTGATGGTTGGACAAATAGGAGATAAGAGCCTATCATTAGTTTTTTTATTTATTCTATAAATGGCTCAATGTTTTTGAATTTTATTGATGTATTTGGCCTGATTAGAAATATTGATACTTTGTTTGAGATATTTGATGAAGTTGTGAATGAAGTAAGGTCAGAAAACATTGTTCAGTTCATTACTGACAATGTTGACGCTTATAAAGCGACGAGAAGAAAGTTATAGAATATGTATAATTCTCTTTTTTAGACTCCTTGTGCTGCACATTGCATTGACCTAATGTTGAAAGATATAAGAGATCTTAGGTATTTTTATTATTATTGATGAGACTATGCAGAAAACTAAAAAGGTGACCAAGTTCATATATAATCGTGCACAGGTGTTGAATTTAATAAGAAAGGAATTTACCAATGACAGGAATTTATGTCATCCTGCTATGATGAGATTTGCAACAAATTTCTTACCACTTAGGTCTTTTGTTATGATAAAGAAAGAGTTAAAACAAATATTTACAAGTGATAAATGATTTACAACTCAGCATGCTAGGTCTAATGTTGGGGTGGAGGCTTTTAGAATTATACTGAAAGATAGAGAATTTTGGTCTCAATGCCAATTTGTTCCCCATGTTTGTGAGCTTTTGGTGAGGGTGCGGGTGCTTCACTTAATTGATAGAAAAATAAAGGCAACAATTGGATATCTTTATGATGTCATGGAAAGGGCAAAGGAAGCTATCAAGGCTAATATGAAATATAAGTCTTCTTTCTATACACCATTTCTTGCAATCATCATAAAAAATGACAAAGACAACTTTCTTCTTCGTTGTTTACAGGTGTGGCAGTTTTAATCCTAGTCTATATTCCATACCGGATTTTACAAAGAAAGCTGAAGTTAATAGATGAATGATAGTCACTATTACAGTAATTGTTGGGCATGAAATGATGCAAGGTCTCTTGAGCTCACAGATGGAGCTTTATAAGCAGTGTGGTAGGGATTTTGGATTGCCAATTGCTATTCGACAAAGAGCAAAACTTTCTGCAAGTATTAATTGTTTTTTTTACTTATTTGTTGAAAATCAATTATCACTTTATTTTGTTTGTAATGCTACTTTTATTATCTTACAACATACAATTTCTTAATGGGATCAATTCGGAAGTGATGTTCCAGAATTGCAATGGTTTGCAATTCAGATTTTAAGTCAATGTATGAGTGCAACAAAATGTGAACAAAACTGGAGCACGTTTGAATTCATTCATTTCAGGAAAAGGAATAGATTGGAGTACAAGAGATTGAATGACTTGTTATTCATTCATTATAATTTAAAGCTTCACGAAAAATATGTTATAATCATTATTAATTTTGATATAATTTCTTATATTTTATAATAATTAAATTTATTGTTTATTAGGATTTTTAATAACACAAGTAGTTCATCAAATTCAATTTCTATTGATAATATCGATATTTTGATGGATTGAGTTTATGAGGAATCAGATTTGATCGATGTGAATGACTTAGAAGATAATCTTGATCAGGAAAGCATTAATATGTCATTTGGTGTATTGAGTTTGAATAATGATGATGATGAGACTCCTCTCAATGATGAAGATTTTGTATCAAATGATAATTGGGATCACTGTAGTTACAGCAGGTATCTTCTCGTAGACGATTGAATAAAGTTTCAGGTTTTTATTTTTTCTCTTCTTTAAATTTTACTTATATTTGATGTATATGTTACATTATATATACGTAATATAAATGTAAATGTTTTTATTATAGGTTTCATTTCTAGTTGGTTTGTTATTCATCACGAACTCTTATTATAGATTGTAACAATTTGAGTGTTAAGGATATTTTATTCTTTTTATTGGATATTTTGATGTAATTATTATTTATTATATGATAAAATTGTAATATTTTAAATACTTTGTATTGTTTTTAATTTTATATTTTTTTATGAAAAATATGTATTTTTTAATATTAATTATGATTATTATTTATATGTGAAATATCTGAAAATTATTTTTATTTCATATTAATTGTAGTTATATTTATTATTATGATTTTTAAAAACATGATTGATATAAACTTATAAAATATACAGTACAACAATACAATATGACAATGAATTATTTTACAATTTTTTAAAAAAATCATAAACTATTTTATAAATTTCAAAAATTATCTAAAACGATACTCGGTATTAACAGACATTGATACAATACGTACCGTACTAAAACTCAATTCAGTGCCAAGTTTGATACAGCATTCGCTATAATGCAAGTGATAGTGGTGGCAGGGACCAGAGGTAGAGGGGATGAGTTCAATGTTGACGTTGGCAGCATGATATGTAACCAAGGCCGACGACCACCGTTCTTCGTCCACTACTCTTCATCCACACCCAGCCATTCACCGCCTAGCTTCATCAGCTACATTCAATCTCACAACTGTCGATATATCAAACTAACCAGTTCATATATAAGAAGTCATGGAATGGTGTAGCGATCAAAATATATGAAGCCTGAAATGAAATCATTAATCAAGAACTCGCGAAGCCAGGGGTTAAGAATTCCAGAAAGCTTATGATTGAAAAAAAAATGTAGAAACTATTAAAGGCTTGAGCTGTGATTAGAGATTTAAACATCTTCTTCCATTAAATGCATTAAGCGGTTTCAAATTTTTGATTGATTTATAGAGTAAGAAAGTAATGATTTCATCCCATTTTAAATCGCAAGTAAAAGAGAGAGAACTAACTTCTACAAAAGAGGCTGAGAAAAGCTGAAGATCAGAAGTATTTTCTGGGGTGTGAAGTATACCATTTTAAATATAGCCTAAAAATGAATATCAAACAAATAAATACGTCAAAAAATTCATTGTTAATTTATCTAGAACCTTGATTTTTAATTGCAATTTAGAATCACGTTTAAAATTTTAATTATTACAAGTCTTATCTTTGTACTAAAAACTTTAAATAATAATTTTGTATTGATTATAATTAAATATTTATAAAAGAGCATGTCAAAAGGGGAAGGAAAGTAAAGAGCCAGATATTTATCAACCACATTTGGCATTTACAAACACGTGGAGATTCCAATGTCACTCGTATATCATGTTTGCGTAAAGGCTTCAAGCGACAACCCATGCGCCCTTCTCATTCCACACACTTCAATCCACCTATGTAGTACATGGCATGCACTATTGGTCAATTGCTTCCTTAAAATCATGATCCTTCTTCAATAATACGTTCGTTTGGAGACACTTATCATCCCAGTCCACTGAATTTGACATTATCTTGCCTTCTTTTTGCCTCTTCTCTTTCCCATTTTCTTGCTTATAAGTTGCTGTCGCCGTTTTAAGTAATCACCACTGATGGCCAATGACCACCCTATCTAGGGTCTTCTAAGAACATGCAGGACCAATTTCAAATCGGAATAATGACTTATCATACTTAGTTGTTGTTTTTCATGATGTATATTGTTTGTATATCCAAAAACTCTTGTCTGGTTTTGAAGTTCCAAGGTAATTAGATAAGTATTTCTGTTTCCCTTTGATGCGGAACTTTAGATTAGAAAATTTATTTATTTATTTATTGTGTTTTACTTTTATTAGGACTATAAGGACGTTTTTATCCTTGCTATTTAGTCATTATAACTCATATAAATACTTCATTATTGTATTGCGGAAAAACCTTTCCTTATTTTCAATTAAAATACTCTATTTCTTGTCGGGTTTTCGTCGACCTTTTGAGTTCTTTGTAAATCTTGGATTAGATTTGCGTTTTATGTACTCTTGGATTAGAGTAATGTGTTTCCGCACTGCATCAGGTGATATCAAAGGCTTGAAAACTCAAGATTTGTTCGTATGACAATGGCCAACGCCAACGACAATATTCATGCATTACCCGAAGTTTGGGAGTCAATTCGCAATATACGGCAGTTGGCATTGATTTAGGACCAGTTGTAAGCGTTGTTTGGAGGAGACAATACAAAAAGAATTGAGGAATCAATTGTTAGGGAAGGTGACCCTGCGAGGCATCCTCAAATTCAAAATATAGTGTCATGGAATCATGAAAATAGTTCCGATGATGAGGTAGAAGTCATCCAGCCAAGAAAAAAATGAGAGTATGAATATAAACTTAAGGTGGATATCTCATCTTTTAGCGGAGATCTAGATATTGAAAGCTTTCTTGATTGGTTAGCGAGGTAGAGAGATTCTTCGATTATACAAAAATTCTAGAGGATAGGAAAGTGAAATTGGTAGCCTACCGTCTAAAGGGGGAGCTTCCATATGGTGGGAGCAGCTGCCGGAGTCAAGAAGGAGAGAAGGGCAAAATCTGATTTCTTCATTGAGGAGAATGAAGTAGTTACTTAAAAAGAGATTCTTATTGTCATACTATGAGCAGTATATTTTTAACGCGTATCAGCAGTGTCATCAAGGCTATCGTAACATCCATGAATATACAATAGAGTTTTTAAGGTTGTCAGCCTACAATCGATTGTGTGAATCTCAACCTCAATAAGCCTTATGCTACTTGAAAGGGTTGAGATCGAACATAAGGGAGAAGATAGGAATCCAGATGGTGCTTACAGTGCAAGATATGAGAAATTTAGCTATGAAAGTTGAATCAATACTGAATGAGAAGCAACAGGAGTTTAAGAGTTATACAGGTGAGAAGAGTCTAGGCAATAAAGGAAAGAAGGTGGTTAGTGCAACCCCTACGAGGAGTAGTGTTGGCAAGGAAAGCACTAATGGTGGACGCTCAAACAAAGTAGCTCCAATAACTTCCAAACCCTCTAATTCGTATACTAAACTGGCTCCATTAAAGTGTTACAGGTGCAGTGAGCTAGGATACAAATCTAATGAGTGTCTAAAAAGGAGAGTAGTAAACATGGTGGAACAACAAGAATATGAAGATGAGGAGGAAATGTGTGGGCTCAAAGGTGTCTAAAAAGGAGAGTAGTAAACATGATGGAACAACAAGAACATGAAGATGAGGAGGAAATGTGTGGGCTCAAAGGTGATGGTTGGGAACAGCAGGGAGAAAAGGATGAGGAGACGTATGCATGTGTCGTCAAAAGACTAATGATATCCCACAAGGAGTATGGTGATTGCAAAGACATAAGCTCTTTTGTATGAGGTGTTTGGTTTTAGGGAATTTGTGTAAGTTGATAATTGATGAAGGGAATCAGGAAAATATTATAAGTGTAGTTATTGTAAAGAAGTTAAAGTTGAATACCGAGCCATGCCTATATCCTTATAGCATTGGGTAGATTAAAGAGGTTGGACAGATTTTGGTTAAAGAATGGTGTAAAGTGACTTTCTCTATTGGAAAGTATCAGGATGAACACTACTGTGACGTAATAGAGATGGATGCATGTCAGATCCTATTGAGAAGACCATGGTAGTTTGATGTAGATGCAATGCATTCGAGAAGGAAAAGTATATATCATTTTGTAAAAGACGAAGTAAAGTATACTTTAGTACATATCAGTGGCGTGAATTCTTAAGGAAAGATCTAGAAGCCTTTATTACAGGTAGAGAATAATTGATGCAAATTTATTGGTGAGATGAAGGAAACAGAAAGGGTACATCTGTTAATGATTAAAGGGGAAGAGTTAGTAGAAAGCAAGCCCAAGCCTGTGGTACCTCAAGAAATGTAATCTATATTGAAGGAATTTACAGATGTGACTCTAGAGGACTTACTAGAAGGATTACTGCCTATGCGCGATATCTAATATCTTATTGACTTGGTTTCAGGAGCCAACTTGCCTAATCTGCCTCATTATGGGATGAGCCCAAAAGAGAATGAGATTCTTTAAGAGAAAGTAGAGGAGTTGATAAATAAAGGCCAATTTTAGGAAAGTATGAGTCCATGTACAGTATTAACATTACTTACGCTGAAGAATGATGAAAGTTGGAGAATGTGCGTTAATAGTAAAGCGATAAAAAAAACACTATTAGCTATAAATTTCCCATTGTAAGACTTGTAATATGTTGGATCAGTTGAGTTGAGTCATTATTTTCTCTAAAATTGATCTTCGGAATGGACACTATCAAACAAAAATAAGGCTTAGAGATGATTGGAAGATAGCCTTCAAGACAAGGATGACTTATATGAGTGGTTGAGCATGTCTTTCAAATTATCCAACACACCTAGCACTTTTATGCATCTTATGAACCAGGTGTTGCGACCTTTCATTGGTAATTTGGGGTTGTTTATTTTGATGATATTCTTATCTATAGTAGATCTACTGAAGAGCATATGGGATATTTAAGACATGTATTCAAGGCCTTAAGAGAAAATCAATTATATGCCAACTTGAAGAAATGTCTATTTATGTTGGAGAATTTGCTATTCCTTGGATATGCTGTAGGAAAAGATGGCATCCAAGTGGATGAAGATAAGGTAAAGGCCATTAGAAATTAACCTACAATGAGAACATTCCAAGGTGTGAGAAGTTTTCATGGTTTGGTGACATTCTATGGGAGGTTTATTAAGAATTTTTGCAGCATGGTAGCTCATATTACGGACTGATTGAGGAAAGGAAAGTTTAGATGGGAAGAAGAGCAATAACAAAGCTTCACCCTTATCAAGGAGAAACTGTGTACAAGTGGAGTGTGATTTGGAGTGGAGTGTGTTGCATGTGGGATAGGTATTGAGGCAGTATTATTCTAAGAGAAAAGGCCTGTGACATACTTCTTAAGAAACTAAACGAGGCAAGGCAAAAATGGGCTACCTATGATAAGGAGTTCTACGCCATTGTGAGAGCTTTGAAAATATGGGAGTACTACTTAATTGGAAAGGAGTTTATTCTTTATACCGATCACCAAGCATTGAATTATTTGGGAAGTCAGAAGCAATTGAGGACCAAGATGCATGCTAGATGGTCAACTTATATTGACAAGTTCCCTTATAAACTTGTCCATAAAGCTGGGAGAAATAATGTAGTGGCAGACGCGTTGAGTCGACGAGTAGCCATGATCAAAATGCCAACAGTTGAGATTGAAGGTTTCAAATACTTGAAAGGCTTATATGTTGACAATGAAGACTTCAAAGGAATATGGAAAACTTGTCAAGGAGAGAAACCGTATAAAGACTACCACATTCATGATGGGCTCCTTATGACAGGTAACCAACTATGCCTCTCGTGGACATCAAGAAGGGAGAAGGTAATTAGAGACTTACATGGAGCAGAGGTTAGCTAGACACTTAAGCAGAGACAAGACACTTGAGGAGGTACATAAAAGGCATTTTTGGCCTTAATTGAGGAGAGACGTTGTTTCTATTATTTCTAGGTGCCGGATTTGCCAAACTTATAAAGGTCATGTATCAAATGCGAGCTTATACATGCCGTTACCTGTGCCTGACAATATTTGGGAAGACCTTCCATGGACTTTGTACTGGGTTTACCAAGAGCGTAAAGGGGCATGGATTCAATTTTTGTGGTGGTCGATAGATTCTCTAAGATGATGCACTTTTTATCATATAAGAAGACAACAGATGCGACAACCATTGCTAAACTATTCTTTCGAGAGGTAGTTAGGATCCATGGGGTTCCAAAATCAATTACCTCTAATAGAGACACTAAGTTTTTGATTCATTTCTGGATAACTTTGTGGGGTATGTTTGATTCATCCTTAAAGCATAGTAGCATAGCTCACCCACAGATCAGTGGACAAAATGAAGTGGTAAAAAAGACTTTGGGTAATTAAGTAAGATGTATTTGTCGTGATAAGCCGAAGAATTGAGATTTTCTTATCGCACAAGTTGAGTTTGCCTACAACAATGCTATCGATAACTCTATCGGTCAATCTCCATTCTCTGTGGTTTATACTAAGGTACCAAATCATGCATTAGACCTTATTCAGTTACTTAAAAATGTTAGCATCTATGCGAGTGCAGCCAAGTTTGCTAAAGAAACCCAAGAAATACAAGTCGAGGTGAAGGAACGATTTAAAAAAACTAATGCAAAGTATAAGGCTAATGTGGACCCACATAGGAAGAATCAAGTGTTTGAGGTAAGAGATAAAGTAATGGTATTTATGAACAAAAAGCGAATTACTGAACATCACCACAAGTTGAAGGCTAAGAAATATGGTCAAGTCAAGATCATGAAGAAAATTAATGATAATACATATGTCATTCAGTTACCTTCGTGGAAAGGTAATATGAACTTAACCTTTAATGTTGTAGATATTTACCCCTACTTACCGAAGTGCAAGTTAGGTTATCCAAAGGATAACTCAAGGTTGAGTTCTTTACAAGTGAAGGGGATTGATGCGGAGCTTTAGATTAAAAATTTTATTTATTTATTTATTGTTTTTTTATTTTTATTAGGACTACAAGGATGCTTTTATTTTTGTTATTAGGTTTTAGGTCATTATAACTCATACAAATACTTCTTTATTGTATTGTCGAAGGAACTTTGCCTATTTTCAATTAAAATACTATATTTCTCTTAAGATTTTCATCGACCTTTTGAGTTTTTTTGTAGATCTTGGATTAGATCTGCGTTTTCTGCACTCTTGGATTAGAGTACTGTGTTTCTACGCTGCGTCAGGTGATATCAAAGGCTTGAAAACCTAAGATTTTTGCGTATGACAATGGCGAACACCAACGACGACACTCGTGGATTACTCGAAGTTTGTGAGTCAATTTGCAATATGAAACAACAGTTGGCGTTGATTTAGGACCAGTTGTAAGCATTGTTGCGAGGAGACAACACAAGAAGAATTGGAGAACCAGTTGTTAGGGAAGGTGATCCTGTGAGGCATCCTTAGATTCAAAATCTCGTGTCATGGAATCATATAGTTCCAATAATAAGGAAGAAGTCATCCAACCAAGACAAAAAGGAGGGTATGAATATAAACTTAAGGTAGATATCTCATCTTTTAGCATAGATTTGGATATTAAAAGCTTTCTTGATTAGTTAGCGGAGGTAAAGAGATTCTTCGATTATACAAAGATTTCAGAGGATATGAAAGTAAAGTTGGTGGCCTGCCGTCTAAAGATCAGAGTTTTCATATGGTGGGAGCAGTTGCGGGAGTCAAAAAGGAGGGCAGAATCCGATTTCTTCATTGATAGAAATATTATATTTTCAATCAAAATACTCTATATCTCTTAAAGTTTTCGTCTACCTTTTGAATTCTTTGTAGATTTTGAATTAGATTTACGTTTTCTGTACTTTTAGATTAAAATACCGGGTTTTCAAGCTGCGTCTTCCTTTTGAAAATTAAACAATTCTTTTTGCATTAATCTTTTATATATCTTATATTTAGTCACTCAATTTATCCCAAACTGAAATGCTTATTGGTCATTTGTAAACTTAAACAACCCTTCTGGATGGATTCGATCATCCCATGCAGCAATAGTATTGTTCGTAATGTTCCTACAATCTATTAATTTGTCTTTTTTTTTTCATTTATCCAAATCATAGTTGTTTTCACTTTTTAAATATATAGAGATATTAAGCACTTCTAAGATTTTAACTTACTACTTGCGAATTATACTACAAAAGCAGATTATTGCAATAATTGTAAAGGCAATCGTGTATGTAAACCTAATTACAGCAGATTATTAGATATAGATTCACAGTTAAGCGTACTTTTATAAGAACCGAAGTTTTAATGTAGTCATGGTTAATTAATATCGAAATTAACTAGTATTGACGGTGTGAGTGGTGGGGTCATCACAATCAGAGGAGGGCCGGGCTGGCTACAGAATATACATTTGTCTTTTGCTTTGTTTATGTTCTACGTAAAGTTTCTCCCAACCATCATCTGACACGTAGTTCTCAGTCGTTCCTTCTGTACACAACTTCTTGATAATCTAATTCCATGGCTGTCGTAGTCAGAGGGATTACCCAAGGAAAGTGAGTTCACTATGGAAAATATATTCTTACAGAATCAACGCTGTAAAAAAATAGATTTATGACCATTTTTCAATTATTTGCCAAAGGTTAATAAATAAAATAATATACCAAATTTCTATTAGTCAAAATCTAAAAATTTTACATAATTACTCCGTTCAAATGACTAAAATACCCCGATAAAGTGGTCCCCGTATGTTTGCATGTGAAGGCCTTTGTCCATAATTTATATTTTATGAAACTGCTTCATTGCATTAAGCAAAGACATATCACTGAAAATTATAGAATTTATTTATACATCAATATTCATAATGTCGTTTTTCTGCCATTTATTAGTAGGCTGAAAATATAGATAATCAGTATAAATTGTTTAATATTAACACGAGATATATGAGGGTGTTTTAGGTAATCTGAAGTTGAACTGTAAGAGAATGAACGGAACCGTCAACCGTGTGAGATAGGAGCGACGCGCGGCTTGCTCGGGCGGTGCTTTGGCAGTACCACGTGGCCAGCCTTTGTCATGTTTTGCCGTGGTAGATGTGTGGAAAGGGTGAAAGCGAAACCTGAGAGAAATTGGCGAGTCTTTATTATCTGCTGAGACTGAGACGCCGGCGCCGGCGCAGGCGCAGACGCCGACGAGAAGTTCAAGTAAATCTGTTATAATTAAATTTAAATGTTTCTTTAATTTTAAAAAATTGAACAACTTTTGTTAAATAATCTAATTTTTAATGTGACAATCCACCTTTTAAATCTGACTAAAATTAATTAACAATATTAATTAGTAGAAAAGCGATGATAATGATATGTGTGCTTCACTGTTATTTTTAATAAAAATATAAATTTTGAAAAAAATTAAAATTCATACTATCGAGAAAATTTCTTATTGATCTCCAAAATCAAAATTACATTTAACCTTGTACTAAAACGTTTTAGCTTCTATATATCTTGTAATAAAGCTTTTTAGATTAGTGGAATTCATTATATAATTAACAATATTATCATATATTATTATCAGTATTATTACATATTACATTTAAATATTGAAAGAATATTTAAATTAAAATATAATTTAATATTCTTAGTAGTCGAGTCAAATGATTCAACATTTTTCATATATTATTTAAATCAGCTCAAATAAATGTACTTTACCCAAAATTGCATATTTTCGTTTTTTAAGGATCTATCAAGCTAAAGAATTAAAAAAATTCAAAGTAGATATTGTAACTTATTTATGCTTTATTGCATTTAATAAAAATAAAAAATAAAAAATGATACTCTACTAGATAATGTTTGTATTAAATTATACTTTAGTTAATGATGGTCCTTATAAAAATTCATTTATTAATAATTAGTTCATTACATTTCATTAAAAAAATTCTTCTAAAATTTTTATAGCTAATTTTTAATTATTTCAACTAAATCTTAAGTTATAATATTGGAATAAATTGCATGAATTAATCATAAACGTTAATTAATTACATGTAAATAAAAATATTTTTAGTTATATAAGCTTAATATTACTATTTAATGATTTTTAGTCGATTTATTGTTTTGTAAAATTATTTTATAAATAAGATGGCATGATTTAATTTTCTTTACTTCTCTAATTTCCATACGAACTCCTTCGCTTTTAATTAATAAATATAAAGATATTAGCGTGACCTGTAACATAAGAAACATTCATATTCACCATTTCGTAAAAATCTTCGCTTCTACTAAACCTAATTCTAGACAGTGGTCCCTCTTATTCTATAATCAACTATACTAATACTAATACAATAATAAAACAGTTCGCCTAATGCTACTTTCACTAGTACAAACATAAGCTCCAAAACACAAAAAACCGCATATCACTTGACATATAATTACTTTAGGAGCCCAAAAGGCACCTTGTGAGTTTTAATTTGGATAATGTGTTAGTATCTTATTGGTAGCTTATGATTAACATACATAAAAAGTATTAATAAAGAGAAGGCGATAAGAGTGAACATAGGCGAGAAATAGGAGAAAAGATCCTTTGTCTAATATTACTCTGTCTTATTCTGTCTCATAAAATTTTAACTATTTATTTTGCGGGACTCACGCGAAACACACGTAAGACCCATATAATGAACGGTTGAAATTTGTTGGACACAATAAGATACTATAATATTATTATGAATAAAATATTTAGACTCTAGAATTAGAAAGATAGCGCTGTAATAAGGTAGAATAATGGTTGCTGTACTAAACTAGCGGATGAGTGACGTAAGACAATGGGGACAACCCTAAGAACCCCAGGCGCAACTTAGGCCTCCACAGGTCTACTGTTTTCTTCTCTTTATATTTCTCCCATACTTGGCTTCTTTCTCTTCTTAAACACAAATTTCCTCATCTCACAATCTTCTTCAATCCCTTTTGTCTTCTTCTTCTTCATTCCATCTGTCTTAAACAAGTTATTATCACAATTCATCACCGTCACCACTACGACTGATACTTCTAAGATAAGGTAAGCCCTCGTATTGTAGTAATGCTTGGAGGTATACTATTCTTTTACACATGAAAATCAAGCTCTTTCAAGTACCCAAATGGGAGAAAATCGGAATTCTTGGATCCTCTAAACAAATGGAGCTTCTCATTTGTGGAAGTATGTTTCTTCTTTTTCCATAGTTAGCTAGCTAGCTAGTCAATGTCTATATCTAAGGTAATACATCCTTTACCCTGGAGCTTACATTTATGCATTTGTTGTCGCAATCCCACTTCGTCCAAAGTTCACTTAACTTCGGTTTTCCATGAACAATCGGGTCAAGAATAATGAACCTGACAAATATTTCACAAGATTTGGTAAAAGATTGTTAGAAAGTTGATTTCTTTGTTACTATATTTGTCTAAACTCTCAAGCTCACGATTCTCCTGAAATCTATTGCTGATCTTCTCTCTCTCTCGTCTCTCTAAGAACCACCCGTCGCTAACACCTTGAAAGGATATTCTCAACAAATCAACTTTGACCATATGGCAGAAACACTAACTTCTTGACAGAAAACTTTCACCTATATGAGTTTAGAGCTTCATATTACTTATTTCATAATAGATTGAGGTAATTACACTCTTGTTCGAGTCTGCATTTTCACTGAGAGCCTAGCTATTGGGGAAAAGGAAATAAAAGAGATCAGGTTATGCCATGGAAATTCTAGACAAACAGACACGATCGTCAGATCCCAGTTCAGCAACAAGAAAAAGACTCTGCAAGTGCTTCAAGAGTGCTTTTCTTTTCTCTTTTAAGTATCTACTTAGTCTCTTTGCAGGCTTGATCCACCAATAGAGGAGTGTCTCTCTTTTTGCCAACCCTAACCTTTTCTCTGTGGAGAAACGCGTGCTAAATTTTAGATAACGTCATGTTCTTTGTCCACCATTGCCATTTCTGCTTTTTAAACCCCATACCTTATTTTTCTTTGATTGCTTAATTCTCTCTCTATTGTCATCAGCTTATAGCACGACTAGTTTCCAAAAAGTTGTTTTTGTTCTATGTTCTGTTAATTGTCAGTGGTTTAATTAATTAATGGTGTACAGTAGTCTTTTCGTTATTATACTAATGTAATGGGAACCCCGTTCTTGAGGAATCATTTCCGCCATTCATCAACACAAGACAACATCATTACCAAAGAACTCTAGTTGTCCGTTTCTTGAGACCCTGCACAAGTAGCTAGAGGCGTCAATAAACTCTTCAACTTAATTTTTTTCATCAGAACAAACTCTCATGATTCTGTTTTCCTTTCTCTTTCACCTCTTTCTCTATTTTCTATCCCCATAAAAATCATTGTTATTGAAGGGACGGTATTCTATTGTGTCGTAACTCATAACCCGCGTTTATTTTCCTTTCGTAGATAATACGTTGTGTCTGTTGCTCGCCACCAAATGAGTTGATGATTATAGCTGATAACACTTGTCACCTTTTTACTTAAACAGTGTTCAGTATTTCCCAGCATAATTTTTTTATCTTCTATCTGTCTTTAAATTTCTATACCTTTCGCTTTTAGCTTTCTCTCTTCTTTGGTTTCCTATTCATAAGTTCGTCGACATGGTTATGATTTAAGACGACGATGAAGTGAAAGGCACCTATAGTAATGGTGGAGCTGGTGAATTTGATGCAGTACCAGGTTCTATGATGGAGTCAATGGAGTCTTGTGTTCCACCGGGATTTCGGTTTCACCCCACAGATGAAGAGCTTGTGGGATATTATCTGAGGAAGAAAGTTGCATCACAAAAGATCGATCTTGATGTCATTAGAGATATAGATCTCTACAGAATTGAGCCATGGGATCTACAAGGTAGCAAGGTTTTTCTTTTGATTGCATGTTTCTTTCTTTTCTCTTTCTAGGGTTCCAGATGATATACATAATGTCTTTTGGTTGAGATGGATCGCGTTTTTAGGATATAATACAGGATAGAATTATAGTGTTTCCCTCTCCTTGCAGAATTTGTTTATGCAGGTTTTCTTACAATTTTTTCTTATCGCTTTCTAACGAGTTAACAGTTAGTAAACATTATAATGAAACTAAGCTAACTCCATCGGACACTCTTAGATGAGCTAATGTTCTATTACATATCTCATATGGCTTATGACACCTAAATTTTGATTTGCAGAGAGATGCCGGATCGGGTATGAGGAGCAGAATGAATGGTATTTCTTCAGCCACAAGGATAAGAAGTATCCGACTGGGACAAGGACCAACAGAGCAACTATGGCAGGGTTTTGGAAGGCAACTGGGAGAGACAAGGCAGTGTACGACAAAAAAAAGCTGATTGGGATGAGGAAAACCCTTGTCTTCTACAAAGGAAGAGCCCCAAATGGTCAGAAAACTGATTGGATCATGCATGAGTACAGGCTTGAATCGGACGAGAATGGTCCTCCTCAGGCAAGCACATATCATTGTTGCTACTTGCTACTAATCTGTCTAACTCTCTTCATAATCATATTTTAATATTTAACCATCACTAAAGGGGAAGGTAGAATGTTTTCATGGTCTTCCAGCATGTTAATTTTTTTTATGAACCTTGGGAATCTCTTTTATTACCTGATATATGTGGAAGCTTCTTTTGCGTACATACAAAAGCGTCTCTAAAGAGAATTCGGAATCCATTACTGTTCCTTAATGGGACAAGATAATTAGCTGTAATAAGTTCATCATGTTACCTATCTTTTGATGTTTTATAATGGCATCCCTCCTCTCTCTCCACTTTATAAGTTTGCATCTTTAAAGAGTAAAAGAAAGGCTTTACTTAGAAGTCAAATTCAACAATTTCTGATACCTTCTTAGAGTTTACCACTATGCTTCCATGCGTAGATTCATAGATCAAGGACCCAAGGATGTGCAGTGTCACCTTAGGTGACTTTTAGAAAGATGATCACTTTCGCCATCTACAAGTCAAAAGGTGTTATCATCGAGTAACTCTGAACCAATCTCTTTCTTTATATTCATTTTGTCAACAGAAATATTCCAATTTTCTTCCATGCTCATCAACTTTTGGACTGTTTTCACTACTTCTCTTCCCCAAACAAAAAGAGAACTATCAAAAGTGAAAACAAAAGCTGCACTAAAATGAAAAGGTGTCATTTCTCTAAGCAAAACATCCAACTTTTATCAACTTCTTGGATTATTGTAAAACTTTTATATCAATTTCGAAAGTTCTCATCTGTTATTTGTTTAACTTGCACTTCAGGAAGAAGGATGGGTAGTTTGTAGAGCATTCAAGAAGCGAACTAATAGCCAAATCAAGACCATGGAAGGGTGGGACTCGAGCTATTTTTATGATGAATCAAGTGGGGTTAGTTCAGTGGTTGACCCAGTTGATTATATCCCGAGACAACCTCAGAGCTTTTTGAATCAGAATTTCTTATGTAAGCAAGAGGTAGAAGCAGATAATTTAAGTTTCATGAATGGAGATAATTTTATACAGCTTCCTCAGTTGGAGAGCCCATCTCTGCCATCAATTAAGAGGGCAACAAGCTCAAGGTATGTATTACCAGCGAACGGCAATAACAATAGCAACAATGTTGAAGAAGAGCAAACTACATGGGGCAACAGCGGCGTCGACAATAATAAAGTAACAGACTGGAGAGCACTTGACAAGTTTGTGGCTTCCCAGTTGAGTCAAGAGGACAGATATGATGGTGATGGAGTTTCAAGTTTTGGGGCAGAAAATAGTTCGGTTATCCCACTGCTTTTGATGCAAACTGGTGGAGATGAAGGGAACAAGTTCAACGGATTCTTATCTTCAAGCTCTGACTCTGATATTGGAATATGCATATTTGAGAAATGAAGGGAGGGAGAAGTGATCAGATTGTTTTAATTGTATTACTTTAAACGCTTGATGAATGCTCAGGTATAAATATTCTGTAAAAATATATATATGTGGTTGTGAACGAATGAAATCATCTTTCTTTTATTTAAGCTACACAATTATAACATAAAAATATTATGTACAAACAAAATATTTAAGCTACACAATTATAACATAAAATGCAATTATAAATTATTATGATAATTATAAGCATATAAGCATAATTATATAATAAATTGCTGTAACTATTTATACTGTAATTGCAATTTTGTTGCTGCAATTACAGTTACAATGTATAATTTAAAATCTTGAGTCCAGGGGCTAATTAATAAGTTGCAAGATTAATTTGGACATGAATTCCTGCCAAAATCCTGGAAGTACTCATGCATGTTAGTAATTCTGTCAACTGACTTTGATTTCAGGGACTCGGGGCACTGGAATCTCAAAGTAAAAGTGATTGTCATAAGTAAAGAACTAATTGATTGAGTGCTCCAGAAGATAAAAGAGATGTTACCTTTTCCTTTCTTTCTTTCTTTCTTTTTTTTTTTTTTTCCATCATCAGCAAGATGGTAGTGTATGCTATCACTGTCAAATACAAGAATTGCTAAAGGCCTTAGTCCTTTCCGACCTGCCGACCATTTACATGTTTAATAGTGTTATTTCTCTCTACAGTCTACACTCAGCAGTCCACTGGATTTAACCTTTTAATGGCAACTTTTGTACCTAGCTATATCTATCCATATCATACACACATAATTACTTGTAAGTCTGATGAAGTAACAGTGTAATTTCTCTAACCATTTTTTTTTATTTTGACAATTATTGAGCAATTTGTAATTTATAATAATTAGCAAGTTCATGTATTAAAAACTGCAAATAACACTTGATTGTAAAACAGAAGACAGTTTCATGCACACCATGTGAAGCACTCGACCTCTCAGCTAAGAAACCTGTTCAATTTTACTTAATCGTATGGCAGAAAACAACAATTATATATCTCAAGGTACCAAACAGTACTACTACAAATATGCTTGCCCTTCATTCTTGATTGCGACTTCAAATATGCTTCATCCTTTTCTTTCCTATTTCTTTGATGTTTCCGACCGTTAATCCAGGCCGGCCAACAAGGATGACCAGAAAGAATAGTTTTGGGGTTTTTTTTGGTCAACTAGGAGTGGAGGAATCACTCCATGAGCATCAACTAAGGCCGAACGTTTAAGATACACATAAGGGATATAGAATCACATGATTGAGTGAATATATAGATAGATTTAGATGAAATAAGGTCAAGGCACGTCCCTTTGTGTGGGCATAGTGGGACCATAGCTTGTCTAGCATGCGCTATCCTGCAGGGCGTGCTTTGTCTTTCTCACCCTTTCTTCTTGAACCTGATGAGCTTCCCCATATTTCTTCCTAATGCCACGCATCGCCTATTAAACTCAGAGACGTCTCAGAATTTGGTGTTTCTTTAATCAATTCGAAAAGAGTTTCAGCAACATTATAAGTTACTCAAATCTATGTCCATCGATTCCTGCAGAGACACTTGTTTGCTTTTTAAGTGTATGCTTGTGCCAAAAAAAAAAGTGACTCTTTGATTGGACAAGCAGCAACATAATTGGAACAAAATAGTCCAAATTTAACACTCTCATATGGGTCCAACCAATTTATCTTAACGTCTCCAATTTTTTGTCATGTTAATTTTATGTCTATATTACTAACAACACAATGCATACTGACTAACACGTGTCGATGAACTTATAACTTAAATAAATAAATTGATTCAAGTATTGTTAAAAGAATCCAATCTTTTATGCGTAATTTTTTGTAAAAAATTTAAAGAATTCAAATTCAAGACTTTCAATATAAAGTATATGGAATTATTCTTTTCTCAAATGTACCCAAAATATATCAATAGCTAATCAATAAAATAAAAATTTACAAATATGAATTAAAAGATATTTATGTGTGATTGGTACTGAGTTCCATATCAGAAATTAGATGCCACAATAAATTATATGATATCTCAAACATGTGTGGTTAATTTGTGTTGATAATGACATGTATGCCATACAACATGTATTGAAGTTAAGGTGTTATTAGAGGGCACATTTAAGCTTCTAGAATCCAAATTTGAAAGGAAGCTTTAATTATTGCAAATGGATATCAGCACCCTCAACCATTTGATGGATGTTTATGTCCTTTCCTTGGAGCAAATTGAAACGAACCTGTCACAATTATGACATGCTGGTGCATCAGTGTCAAATGATAAAAATGTACAGTCAAAGGAAAAGAAAAGCAAATATGTAATATAATTTTATTTTACATTTAATTAGTAATTTATCTTGAATAAGCTAAGAATTCATACAAATATTTATATTGCTAGATACCAGGATAATATAAAATTAGGAGGTAAAAATTAATAAAAAGATTTTAAAAGATCAAATCACAAATAAATTTATTATTAGAAAGAAGTTATTCTTAGAATAAAAGTACGCTTTCAACATAAAACGTATACTCTAATTGTATGTGCGTGTAGGTCCATAATAGACCCTTTTCCCCTCAAATATCAAGTCCAAACCAAACCATATTCATTACTCCAAGCAGTAAAAGGCAATACAAAACTATAGAAAGAGTGAAATGTATATTATTTATGCATTAAACTTTATTGCATAGCTAACTTTATGTATAAATGCATAGAAATCTATCAATTCATATACTATAAGGATTTAAACCAAGACAAATAAGAAGGTGGTGATGAAATTACTCTTCGGAGTTTATAGCATAACCTTTTCATTGGATGACACATATTACCTAACTATATCAGTCGGTTTGATCAATCATCACAATTACTTGCCTTTCATTAGGAATGATTATGGCACTTCAGTCTTATTCATGAGCAGCTACTCTGCATTATTAATAAGTGGCGTGTGTGATTGATAATCAAACCAAATAGACCCTGCACCAACAAATAATCACTAATGTCATCTTCAACTCCATAATTACTTTCCTCAGATTAGCCCACAGGACCTGTAAATACCTTGACTCTCAGTAACACTGACCTATCATATAGAATATCTTTTATATTCCTCTCCTCTTCGATCCTTTGACTTCTTTTTTAAATCTTTCAACTAAACCATAAAAAACATGCAACAATAATAAATTCTAAGTAAAGTATCATGCTAATAAGTTAAAATCAAATTACGAATTTGATCTAATTGATCAATATTAAATTCCAATAATGAATACATTCATATTTTATAACGCCAAATTTTTGATTGAATTCTTACAAATTTGAGGAATTTATATTAAGAAATTTAAATCAAAATTTTTACAAGTCACTTTACCCTTTTTTTTTGGTATCGTCAATATCAATAAAGAAATGTAAGAAACTCTTGGAATTGACATGTCTAGGTTATCAGATAGCCGAATATAGGAGAGAAGGCTGGGTGCGGACCAATTGCGTTGCACCAAATGTCGTTTGAATGATCACAAAGCCCCAAAAAAATGTTTGTTCATTCGTCGTCATTCTCATTCTCTGAAAATATATGGCACAGTTTTTAAGGACATGATGCCTGCGACCTGTTTGGAGGCGGTGGTGATTGCCGTATATACACAAAGCTTATAATAGGGCCAAGCCAACCATGAGCCTCCACGGTAAATAGGGAATAGAAGACTGAACATGGATATAGCAATTAGTGCAATGGTTGACCGAAACACCCAGAAAGGTGTGGCCTTTTTTGGCGTTTACAATGATGTAAATGATGGCACGCAGCATAGCAACTATAATTCCACATTTCATAAGCTTTTCATGCAAGGATAAGGCTTGTCACTTTTGAAAAGGATAACAAAGACAAGACTAATGAAGTATTCGTTGTTTTTATTTATTTTTTAGTTTTTGATTTTTATTTTCAAATTTAGTTAACAAGATTTCTTTGCGTAAATTTTTATTTTTATTTCCAGTTTTAATTTTTTTCCCATTTTTAAAATTTATGAAAATTACAAAACGTAGCTTTTGTTTTCTATTTCAGTTTTTTAATAATTTGATTTACTATAAAGTAAATATATATTATTGAACTATTTAATACATTAATTATTAATAAGAATTATGAATAATTTAATTAATTAATTAATTAAAATTATAACAATTGAATTTTATATAATAATTTATTAAATAACATCAATTTAATAATTATTAATAAATATAATTAAATTTTAAATATTTTCAAATATATAAATTTAAAATTTGATTTAATAATTAAAATATATTAAAATAAAATTTCATTTTGAAATTTTTTATTTTAATAAAATAAAAATAAATTTTATTGATATAAATAACTATTACACATGAGAGTAAAATAAATTTAATTAATTAAAAATAATTCATTTTTAAGTTTTATCAAATATGTAATTATCATTAGTAATAAAAATATAGTTATATTGATATTAATAACCAAACAATTTTTTATTTTTATTTGAAAGAAAATAAAAAATAAAAACATAAAACCATAATTCCACATTTTATAAGCTTTTCATGCAAGGATAAGGTTTGTCACTTTTGAAAAGGATAACAAAGAGAAACTAAGGAGCCATATTATTATATATAATTCTAATTTTGACTATATATGTCCTTGTGATTGTGGATGATTTTTCTAGATTTACTTGGGTGAGATTTCTTGCGAATAAAAGTGATGCCTTTAACGAATTTACTAAGTGGTGTAGGTTGGTTCAAAATGAGAAAAATTTGTCAATTATTGCTATTAGAACCGATCATGGAGGTGAATTTGAATGTGAACCATTCGAGAGTCTTTGCGACAAATATGGAATGGAGCACAACTTCTCAACACCAAGGACTCCACAACAAAATGGTGTAGTAGAAAGGAAGAATCGCTCTCTTGAAGAAATGAGTAGAACTATGTTAAATGAGTACGA